>JBCEWB010082924.1:0-12767 GCA_039654565.1 Peronia peronii
TATCTATCTATCTATCTATCTATCTATCTATCTATCTATCTATCTATCTATCTATCTATCTATCTGTTTGTCTTTCTTTCTTTCTATAGAGATGGACCTTTTCCAACGACTGTGGGAACTGAGGGAGAGGGGAAGAGAAGAGAGGTTGGGAGAGGGGAGGGGGAATGGAGAGAACGTAAGAATATTCCATGTGAATAACGATGGTCGGAGACGTCATTGTGCTGTTTCTAGATATAGTGGTGGTCAGGGTGCAGGTGACTTTAACATTGAGGTGGCAAAACTAGTGATAGTATTTCGGGGAAGAGTATCAGTGACAGCGGTCTCACTGATTATGTCAATAGAAGTATGGGTATTAAAGTGATAATGAACACAAAGCAACAATAAATGTTGTCTTGGTGGAAGGAAATGGTTGTAGCGGAAATGGTAATAAAGGTTACATGTGGTAAAACTGTTTGTACCAATAGCGGTAGAAGTTGTTGTCCTTGACTAGCAGATACTTGACTGACAAAGCTCATCAAACATCCATCGATTCAGTCAAGAAAGGCATTATAGCAGCAGGAAAGTGTGGGCAGTCTAAGTAATTGCCACTAAAGCACCAATGCAGAAATCAGACTGCTCCAATTGTCTACATAAACGGAAAGAGCCATAGTAGTGGTAGTAGTGGTAGAAGTAGCCGTAATAGTACCGATGGTGTCAGAGAAACAAGCTGTAGCGGTGAAAGTAGCGGTGTCAATGGCATTAACCGGCAGAAGAGTGTAGTATCAGAGTTGTGGTCGGGATGATGACAGCAGCCTCGGCTGTGGTAGAAAGAGTAATATTGGTAATGGTAGCAATAACTTAACAGTGATACAGTAGAAAACAAGTTGGGATAAAAGTAGAAGCAATGTATTGTCGTTAATGTTGTTGCTGTTGTTGATGTTGATGTTGTCGTTGTTATTATGGTTGCTGTTATTGTTGATGTTGTTATTACTGTTACATTATGCAATGTGGATGTTATGCTGTAAATAGATTATACTGATCACTGTGTAACTGAGGAACGGGAGTCGAACTTTACATATTTATCAAAGTGATTTTGTTAGTCAATCAATCAATTAAAACAACTCTTAGTTAAACCAGTAAAACATTAGCAAACTCCAACTCACCTCCTGCTCTAAGGGTCGCGTACGAGAACACCGAAGTCAGATAGTCACAACTATTTGCAAGCAAATAACTATAGAAGTATTGTGAAGACAAATCTGACTAAAAGCACTTCATAATAGATAATATACCAACAACTCTCCTCAGGATGAGGGAAGCCAGTACCCCAACATCTTTTTTCTTCTCCTGTAAACCTACTTACCTTTGCGGTAAATATTAATGACTATCGCCTCCATGTTTCGGGCCGTATTATGTAAACTTACTCCAACTTTCCAGCAAACTTTGGCTCTGGGTTGTTAGTAAATCTGTTCTTACTGGAAACAAGCGGTATGGAGATTGTCTGCATCATGCACTAAGCCCTCGTAAATCACAACCGTGGGAGGAGTTGGCATTTCAGAGAATTTGAGTGTAGGTGAAGTGCAGGATTTGATAGAGTTTATGGAAACATTAAAGGGCAAGCGAAATAGATGTAGGCAGCAGAGAAATGGACCGAAAACATCAGGAACGGATGGAGAAAGCGTTTGCGGAGACCCCATCCCATAATCGTAACAGATCCAGAAGAGTATGCACGGCTTGATTGCAAAAGGACACCCTAATGATTCCAGACGGCGTTAAAGGCTAAAAAGAAGAAGCGTTTATGGACGCCTTAAAAATAGAGCAAATGGTTTAAAAAAGGGAAGGGGTATGGGGTCAGGCGGGGGCGGCGAGGAGGAAGGGGGGGGGGGGGGGCTCAGTAAAATAGGGCTCTTGATCATTTCCGAATGTATACGCAGAGACGAACCAAGTTAAATTGGGGCAGGTGGAAAATGTCGGCCCCCTTCAAAATTGCCCATCAGTAGAGCAATTTATAGGCTAGTCAGTGTCTCTACACACGTATGAGTTTTGTTTCTGTTTTAATATTTGTTAAATCTTATATGGCTTTATTAAAATGCTGCTGTGGTATCATCAAGAGGGCCATCAGTTGATTTAACCCCGCAAAGTGGAGGGATATCATGGCACAAGACCTCAAGCTAGAGGAAGAGCAGCTGAAGAACGCATCTGCAGATAAGAGGACGCGGAGAGAGGAACGTAGCAACGCCCACAGATCACGGACTCCATACAGGTACAATTATTACAAACAGAGACTGCAACTTCAACAAACGTCCCTAGTCACAGACACAAACCACATTGTCCCAGCTGAGCAGACAATCAGAACAATGAGCAAACAAAATCAGTGGTCATTTCGGATCAATTACTTGTTAATCCCAGAAACAGGAACAGAAAATACTGGATTATCAGGGTTCTTATGTTGCCATTTATTAGAGTTTAAAAAATGACAGTTTGCGCCTAAAAGCAAACGATATTTACGATAAGTTCTCTGCTGTACGTTGTTTATCATTTAGAAACAACTTTAGATTCAAAGTATGATGCGCGACTCTCAGTCTTTCCTTAGGTCTCTTGACACTTTTTGGGTTAAAATATAAATTACTTCTTATTTCCATTGATTCTCTTAAAATTATCAATATTCTTCAGAAAAGTCCCCCATTTTCCCTCCAGTGGAAAGAGAGAGAAAGAGCTCTTCAACTGATAACCCAAGCTTGCTAGACCACTTGTCTTCCATTTGCTCTGGTTCGTTCATTAGATACATTACTAGGTACTCTTTTTGAACTGTCACGACTACCGGTGGGGTTGTAGCTTTTGCTCTGTTTAAACTTTCTTGTGGAATTGAAACAATGGCTTTTTTGTTGTTGTTTTCCTTAATGATACAGATAAAAACCACCAAGTGAAAGAATGAAGATAAACATATTCGATGAAAAAAAAAATGACTCTAGAGACGCTACAAGAGGATATCGGTAAAATACCGAAGTCATTGATCCTGTGTGTCTATGACAATGAAAGTCTAAAATTGGTGTGATAATCTCGTCAGCTGATGCCATGCATTCTCCGAGAGCATAGTCTATGAAATTTCAAAGAAATGCCTCAACTTCTGTCTTCAAAGACAAAGTCATGATAGTTGTTGTTTGCTTGAATTTGTTCCTCTTTTATTTTGCTTTTGTTTATTTTTTGTTTGTTTGTTTTTGGTTCTTATTCTTGATGTTGTTACTGTTGTTATTATTGTTTGTTTTGTTTTGTTTGTTTCGTTTGTTTGTTTGTTTGTTTGCTTGCGTGGGTTTTTTTTCTGTCTCCTCGTCTCATCATTATCGTGGTCACCTACACCATGGTTGTTGTTGTTGTTGTTATGGTGTGGTGATAACGCTTTGGAGAAAAGAGGGTGGAAACTGCCCTTAACTGTGGTTTAAGAAAACCCTAGAGATATAAGATGTCGAAGTCCAAATATCCCAACAAGAATTTCGTGGCTAACAGAATACAAAACATTTTCAACGACGTACTGACGTTATGACAATTTAGGCCTGCGATTTTCCTGTACATTAAGTGGGCGTCCATGTCACAGTAAGCCATATCTGAATCATGAATGGAATGGTGTTCACATTAAATGTGGGAGCGCTGGGCCTTGTAAGACTCAGAATTTGGACTATCATTACTTACTTTGGTTATTTATTTACTACTTATATTGGCTTGAATACGCAGTAACGTCTTGCTAGTCATAAGAATCAAAGACTGAGATCTGCAGCTATAATAGCAAGCTCTCTGATGATTCAACAAGTTTTTGCAGGAAACATCCTGGGCACTACTCGATAGGATTAAGACTGGCCTCTTTCGAAGAACATGTATAACGGAGAGGAGGCAGACAATGCCAAAATATATACGGGTCAGACTATCATCATACTGCCATCAGCGATGGAAAACCTTGACTGCTGTCCCTTGACCGCTGCCATGCACAAGAACAAGGATGATAATGATGATGGTGGTCTGAGAGTTGATCAATATGAGCAAATGGGTCGAGAAGATAAAGAGGGGATGGAGGCTTGATGTGGGAAAGGAAGTGAGGGCGAAACAGGCGTTAGTGGATAGGCAATTGAAGGGAGAGGAGGTTAACTGGGTCGGTAACGTCTTATGTCAGTCAGCGGTCAAATTGCTAACATTGTAACCATTGTAAAACCAAACTTCAGCTGGAAGTGTGTCTGCCTCTCAGGTAATTTAGATGGTGTAGTCAAGTAATCACCCATCTAGACACTAATCACATCGGTTGTAGCATGATAGGCGAGTACTTTACCACTATGCCAGGTTTGCGTTTACAAAGAGACTATAAGCTGTAGTTCCCATGTCAGGCCAACACGATAGCTTGATTTTTTTTCTTCATCCTTGGTTTTTTCATTCCCTTTATCCGTAACTTTTTTACTCTCCTATGATAGAGTTGGATGTGAATGTGACATCAGCAGCCACAGAAAGCCAGCAAAAGAATCAGAGGGGAAAAATCCGTGAAACACAAAGAACAAAGAGGCCAAATGGACTTCCTGAATGGCTGAAGTCTCGAAGTGCTGCATTGATAATACAAATATCCTCAGAGGAACTGGACTGAGGAAGCTAAGAAAACCAACTCGGTATGACAGAGCACTAGTTAAAGAATCAAAACTAAAAACGCATCCGAACTTTGAAGAAAGGAACATAAGAGCTGAAAAAGACAAAGGTTACGAAAGATGCATCTCAAAGCCACAGTGGAAAAACAGCACTACTCTGTGGGGAGTCTCAGGAGCACTGTCTAAACACATAATTCTCATTTCAAAAAGCTGATTGTTGATCCGTTCTCTAAACAAGAATAAACTAATAGGACTGCCCGGTAAAAGTATGTCTGTTTGTTTAGTCGAGCTCTTCGGCTCTGAAACTGTGTAGGTCTCGAAACGCATATAATAGAGGACGTCTAAAAGAAATACAATCTACATGTAGTTGGATTACAATGTCCTATCTATGTCGTTGATTCAATCATGATATAAACCAACTGAATAAAAACAAAAGATTGTGATGTCTTTTCTAATGTTAATATTCTCGTATCGTATTCTCGTATCTCCATGAAAATTAGAGAGTTTGTTTTTGCTGCGATGCCTCTTTGTAAAAAGAGCACTCCAAAATTATATCATATATACATCTGACGGAAATGTGGACTTTGAAATGCCCTGTTTTCATATTTTTCTGAGTTTGTGAGCCATTTCAGCTAGTCTCTTTCACACTTCTGTTTAATATTATTCTATATTCTCAGGAGATAAAAATGTCTTTATTTCCAGTCACTCTATTCTGTTTCCTTCCTGAAGAATGTCAATTTAACAAATATAACAAACCAACATTTCTGACTTCTTCGCTGCCAGGGTAAATGTACATTCATTCCATTACCTCCTCACTACTGAAAGGCTATTTAACTTTAGAAAGTTCTTGTTGCTCAGGAAAATCACCTTCAATAAATGCGCTAAAACCCAGGTATTGGCAAGCAATTGATTCTTGTGAAGAATGCATTTCTGTCCCATCTAAATTTTGCAATGGCATATTCCAGGTTCTAGTGCTTTGTGACAACCCTGGTGACTGTGGTCAAATGTATGACATATAAATGACATATAAAATTGTGTGGAATGCCTGGCCTTATTTGCATAACAATTCTCATGTAATGCTGCACTAGCGAGACGTCAACGCTGTCGTGGACCTTTCTTAACGTGCTCTCCAGTGCCATCTGAGCGTTAAAGTCACTTTACGAAACTTTACATCTGGTTTCTCGAAATGGCTCAGAAGATATTAAAACCTGATAGCTTTATATCATCATGCCTGATCTTTGCCAACCACTTCTTGACTCCTTGATACTTAGAATGAGAGTACAAGACAAACCATGTAATTTTCGGTTTTCATAGGGAACAGCGAGACCGAGTTGTCCATATTTACGCCAGCCTGAAGTGTATCATAGAAAAGTGCAATAATCTGAGGCCATGCATGATGTCTAAGATGGTGGATTGCTATAAGCGTTCTATAATACTCCATTTCGGCTCACTTGCTCATTTCATCCTTATCTCCCATGTAACTTTTCTTTTTTTACGAAAACTTGATTGTAAGAGAATGCGGCTTACATAGCATTAAAGTGTCCCTAGTATGTATGTTAAGAGAAGAAAGGGAAGGGGGGATAAAGAGCTATGTTTGTGTCCCATCAGACTTGCTTTCCGTAATGAACTGAAATGAAAACACAAAGAGTTTACTTGATATTCACTACCGTGGATAAAACTAATCTACAGTGCTGTGACGACCAAGAATGGGTTTCTTCAGCGTATGCCATGAATGAATTCGTCCGAGCTTACTTTGTCTTATCTTGTCCTCCATCTTCTGGTATTTCATGTGTTCATATAGCATATTTCTTTCTTCTTTTTTTTTTCGTTCAGTGTCCTTTTCAATTAACATAGACGTAGACGTCTATTCATCTCTAATCTCTTCTTTTATCCAGAAATAAGATAAAATGACTGTTGTAACAGTCATTTCATTTTATCTTATCTTCTTTTCATTGCCTCTTATGCCATCTCTGATATGTTATGTTATGTTCTTGTCATTCATCTATTCTGTTCTCCATGCCATGACTATCATTAGTCACCATAAATTCACTCAGTGGAACAGTAAAAACCTACTCATTTACCATCTACAAGCCAGACTCACGTAACCCTAATTACCACTCCTGTTTCCGGTTGACCCGTGAACTTCCCGCTCCAAAGAGAATGACAGCCAGGATTAAGTTAGTATTGTCACTGTCCGAGATGACCCCAGTGTCATGTCAACGTGGACCGGTAGAGACGTCCTGGATCTTGTACACTGACCATTTTCATTCGGCTGGACTGCCGTATTATAACAGAGGTCGAGATGCTCAAAACTAGGTCAAAGGGCGATGTGAATAAATCTGTGATCAGCTTCTCACTGCACGCACTCCATTCCAAGTGCCATAGCTTTACGTAAATAAGAACGTACAATCCCTTGGATTATCCGTCTGTCTAGAACGATTGCTGACCTCAAAATATTTTTCTTCCATCACCCTTATTCGATTTAGTCTTCTGGTTTTCTCATGGAGGCTATTTCGTTAAGGACAGGATGCTTGGAATAGGATTTGCTTGATTTGTTTTAGACTATGCATAAATCACTATGTAAATTTGTTCCATTTTCTTTGCCCATCCTCTACAGGGAAGGGCCATGAAAGAGGTGTTCCCTGACCACAAAAAGAGGGCATGCTCCAGAACCTATGTATCTTTGCCATATGTGTCAAGATCTAGAGGTCAAACCATCAAATTTAAAAAAAAAAAATAAGTAGTAGAAAAGTCTTTTCATAGAGACTGTCTTTTGCTGTTTGACAGTGAACAAATTGACGGGACAAATTTCATGAAAAGTTTAACCAGATTTTATCTGAAATCAATATATAAATCGTCTGTCATTGTTTCTGCATATTAAATTGTGTTAGAACGACAAAATTATATCAAGATTAAAATTAAATGAATTAAATACATAGCTTTATCAGTGGCCTACACCCAAGATATCTGTGATTTTTGAATATTTGCAAATATAACCAAAATAGGTTCAAAAACAGGCTCAGACATTCTGGGAGGCGGGAAGGGGGAAGGGGGAAGGGGGAAAGGGGAAGAGTGAGGAGGGGCGGGGGGGGGGGAGAGAACTGTCGAAAATATATCTTCCAGGTGCAGTAATGTTTGCATCGGTTTGTCTAAATTCGAGAAAGAGCAATTGGCAAGATATGAGCGAAGAAAACAATACAGGAATCGAAAGCGAGCAAAATCAGACCAATACAGTTACAAATGCCTTTCATCGGCAGACATTGCAAAACGCATCAACCACCACTAGGTTCAGTCACTACAGGAGCAGCAGAAGACAGTCAATAGAAGTAATTGCTACTATGACATCACTTTTAGAATGCACATATAAAAAGCCATAGAAATGGCATGTCCAGGAAAAGTTGACGGACTATGATAATTAAAATTAGGAACAATTCTGATCAAAGTGAAACACACGGTCTTCAAAGAAAAATGTACAGAAGCTACTTAGTTAGAAAGGAACTGTCACCTCTCCACTCCCCCTTCCCCGCTCCTTCCAAGAAAAAGATGCATTGGCATATGGAAGAATAATTTAGATCTCCATTGAATCGTCGCTGTGATCTGCTTAGGATAGCGAATACCTGGGCAAGTGTATTTCTTAGTACACAAACACAATGCTCCATCTTCCATCCGTCTCAATCTCGTTTCTGTCTAATTTCCAGTGACGTCATTCAGGTCTCCAGAGTAAAGGAATAAAGCTATAACATTATTCTTTAGTTCATTCCGTGACATAACGAACACCTCTCAAAACATGAAAGGAGCTTGAAAAGAATCGGAAATAAATGCACTGTGCTTGTGCTCACACACTGTACTTTGCTTTGTCTGTGAGGCTGGTCGGTCAAACGGATCCGAAACCTGTTAATCTGAGTTTGGAAGCGGAAGCCAGGTCACCGGGTATTTTAGGCCTAGATGGAACTGAAGCAGATGGTGAATGGGAGGCGGTTGCACTGTGTTGGTGCATTAATGGAGCGGATCAAACATTTTTTAATTCCCAGCTCCCGGATTGCCATTATGTCTTACTGACATTCTGTTGCACTGTTTCATGAAAACCAATTACCACTCTGTAAGGAAATACAAGATGTTCGAAAAAGTCGAGTATCATTAATAATTATTTTTTTAAATGTTGTGTGTATGTGTGTGCGTGTGTGTTGCATACATGTGTGTCTCTATGTGTGTATGTGTGTGGTCTAGATAACTGTAAAATTTTCGGCAACGAACGTTTGTTTTGTAATTCTTTTCACATCACTTTCTATTCCATCCATTCTTCCTTCTGTCATTTCGTCTTAGATTATATTTCGATATCCTACGGTAATATCTTCTGTGGTCACACTTTTATAATCTCATCTTATAATGCTCTTTTCACCTTTGGTTTTATCTTTCTTGTCTTAATAACCCTGTGATCTGTTTTAGAATTATACTATCGTCTCATATTATTCGTTAATCTCACTTCTGCCCCGTTCTGATGATTCGACACTCGGAATCTATGTGAAAGTATTTGACAAAATGTCCATTTTCATCGCAGTTTTCTTACCTCTCCACTTACTCAAGTATGATTTTCCACAGTATTAAAAAACAAATAACTAAATCGCTCCACTCTCTAAACTGTGCGTTTTATTACTCGCTATGTTTAAATGGAGAGACTGATAACCTCATTTTAGATTTTCTCAAAATAGAACTTTGTCAGGGAAAGGCATTCTGTTCATGGACGTTAGTAGTTCTTTTACTCACACTTGGCACAGGAATACCGTAGACACGAGAAATGTCATCAGCTTCTGTCCTCCTGCAGACCTGTCAAGACTAAGGACTACATAACGCTCCTTCACAAAGTGCTTTTCCGTGAAAACTTCCTTCAAGAACATGGTGATTTAGTTTTGCAAATTTCTCTTTGAATACATAGTGAGCAAAATGCAGTTTCAGAGATTGAAGTGATGCAATAGGTTGTTATTTAATACTGTGAAAAGTTGTATTTGAGCAGATTAGGTGTTGAAATAAGCACTTTGTCAGTGTTCTGTCAAAGTACGTCAGTAAAGTCATTATACCCTCTGTCACCAGTATAAATTGCCTTCAGCTGCTTTCTTGGCTTCTGGTCTGATATTGACGAATCTTTTCGTTTCAAAGAACACTGTCAGGTAACATGTAGTGATTTTTTTTTCCTCTCTTTTTTTTTTTTTTTAGACTGTTGCATTTTACACCTAATGACAAAGAAAAACATAATAGCAACAAACAACAATGCAAGGTAGGTTAGGATGGCACAGAGCACAAAGTTATTGTTTGCTGTTGTTACTCGTTAGAGTTTTTGTTCTTATTCTTGTTGTCAACAAAAGAGTCATAATGCGAGGGTACTGTATTGTTTTCTGAACAAATATAATTATTTAGGAGCCGAAATAAAAGAGATAGAGGTGGAAATAAATGAGGAGAAAGGTCGGGGGGACGGGACATCCTATACATCCAACCTAAACTTTGAAATTAAGGAACAGATAAATACAATAAGAAAGAGAAGGGCAAAATCGATTTACTGTTCCTGTAATCCTTCTCTAAGTACGATTGACCCTGCGTATGTATGTACTTCCCTGGTTCTAATCTTTGCTCCAGAGACTGGATTTTACCGCCTACGGCCGGCCCAGAGTGAGACACTTGACACTACCTAGAAATGGTTTCAAAGGGCGGAAACCTAAAAACATTGCTGTTACATAGAAGAAAAAAATGATTTTAAAGCAGCGACATGCCGATGCAGATAAATATTCGAGCAGCGTAAATGATAATACGATAATAAAGTACTGAAAATTCAATCCGTTTTTTGAAGAATACTACAATTTTGTTTTAAAAGCTGATCCGGATTTCAAAGGGTTAAAAACGACCTGCTTCCATGCGATGACCGAACGTGAAATGATTCAATGCTGCTGAGGTCAAATAATTCATTTCGCACGTACCTTTTACCCTTGGAGTAGAACCGAAAGGAGGGCATGTGCGCAGCTGGTTACTAAATTTACTTCTGACTCAGTGCAAGCCCAGCAACATTTGATGTCGGTTAAAAACGACAGCAAAAGCCGCAGCGTCCGATTAGCAGATGCACTTTCCCAAATAACAATAGGAAGAAGACGGAGAAGAAGGAGAAGAGGAAGGGTGAGGATGAGGAGAAGGCAGAGGAGGAAAAGGAAGACGAAGGACGCGGAGAAGGAGGAGGAATAGGACTAGAAGAAGAAGAAGCGGGAGAAAGAGAAGAAGCTGGAAGAAGAAGGACTAGGAAGAGGAGAGAAAGAAGAAAGGAAAGGAGAAGAAGGAAGAGGAGGAAGAGAGAAAGAAAAAGTAGGAGAAGATGGAAGAGCAGGAGGAAAAAGAGAAGAAGACGGAAACAAAGGAAAATTTTCATTCACTCGAAAGGTTAATTCTATACATTGTGAGTCACAATGTCGTGTTTCATCGCTTGGAAAATACATTAGATTTGTATACACGTTGACAAACAGAGAAACCAAAAATAAAGTTGCTTTCCGACGCAAAACAAAAAAATCCATAAAATGGTTTTATTTTTTGCTTACTTGCCAAATTTCCTCAGTAGAACGTATGGTTGCTACGTGTACAGGTCCATGCGCATGACGTTTTAATAATGTACCAGAGAACCCGCAAAAGAGTTGAAAACGTATGATGACAATCCACTCATTTTAGCCGATTATCTAAAATTAATCATGTTGATGACCATGGCCCCAGATTATTGTATTTATCAATGGTCCTCTCCCAGTTTGAGAACACGAGGTGAACTGATGCGTGCTGTTATGTTTATCAAAGCGGATAAATGATGTGGTTTGTCCTAACATTTTCTTCTCGCCCGCAAAAAGTCATTAGTTGGTGAGGATCAGACTTCAAGGCAGATTAGACTTTAAAGTAAATCGAATCATTTCAAGAAACAAGATTTGGCAAGGTAACATGAATGATCTTCTGACACTGGAGAGCAATAGAGATATTTCAAAAAGATCCATGGATTGGCAATCGGCATTGAAACGCAGACATTCTATAAATGATTACATCATCTTTGCTGCTGATTGTAACTATTATACAAACGGAAAATTCAGCAACATTATAAGGAAGAAAACATGCCACTGCAGGGAATCGTAAAAAACAGTGGAAAAGAGAAAACTGGATTGATGTGATATCAAATCATCAGACCGCTATTTACAGTATGTCTGGGAAGATAGTCAGAATAAGAAAGAAGCAACAAAACGTAATTACAGCACTAGATGGCATTGATGTGGCGCTGATCTCCGCACAGAGCAGTCTCTGAGCTCTGTACAGTTTATTATTGTCCCGGAAAACCCAACGGGGACACAACATTCTCAGCTGGTTAATGAGACGGCTGCCTGTTGAGGAATCAAACTCTCTATCAGTCTAACCATTCTCTATTTACATTCCGCCACCCATGTTTGCCAGACAGGCAGGAAAATGTGTTTAAATTGCTTAATTTATATTTATATTATTCTGTTTCCCAATAACAAAATGCCAAGATCAAACCTAGGAACTTCTATTTCAAAGTCTAACAATTCAACCAATAGCCCATCGACACACGTGAAAACATCACGAGACAGAGCTGAAAAGATCCACTAAAGCGATTGGAAAACGATTCTGGTAAAGAAAATTAAATTGATACATTCATCAGCACAGCATTCACAAACTGTATCAGATCAAGAAACCAACGACACACAACAAACTACTAGGTGACTGTCAACGTGGACCTCAGACATTATTTCTATGACATGGACATCCTGCCCGATCCCTCATGGCTTGCCCTATGAGCACTATGACATAAATACATCCTCAAATGACAAATTTGGTGAGTTCCAAGTACAGCCATACAGAAAAGACAACAGACTAGTTAGAAATGCGACGGAGGGTAGCACCAAAGACAGGTGACATTAATTTTCAAAACTACGGACGAGGAAGAGAAGAAAATATAAAAGTACTGTGCAAGCGAGCGGAATGCCGATAATGAGTAAATTTGTTTTGAAATCATACACCATCAGGTGGCAATTTGATGTTACAAGTACGCCGTGTAGGAGAATATATTGTTTGGACTCTCTTTAGGGGACAGCAGATCTGGCTTGGGGGCGGGTGGGGGGATAGGCATGGGGTCCACGCCATAGACGA
>JBCEWB010082935.1:0-12766 GCA_039654565.1 Peronia peronii
CAGAAATGGAAAGCCGTTTTTTTTGGGGGGGGGGAGGGGGGGGAAGGAGGAGGGTAGAAGGCGGATGCCTGTTCGTCTCACCCTCGGTCTTATTCACAGTTGGTTGGCGCACACTGGGCGTGGCTGAGTGACCATCGTGAGACGAGATGAGGTAGCAGCAGACTGAGCGGGCGACACTAATGAGTATCGTTGGTGCTTAGCACAGGGCTGCAAACAATGCAAAAATTGGCTAGCAGTGAAGCGGTTAATCTACATTCTTATTTCACAATATATCCACACCACAGCTCAAAAAAAAAAAAAGTCTTCAAAAAAAAGTTATTGAATTATAATTTTAATATTCTTGGTATTTATATGACATTGGAAACTGAACCCTGAACGAAAACTATTTCCATGTAGATAACGAAGATATCAGGTGGAACATTTAATCGTGTTCTGCATCCGCAGGCACACTACACTGCTGGCTCAAAAGGACACATCCAGAATTTTTATCACAAAAGACAAACACAGAGTTACACTTAATACACTCTGACCTGCTGCAGGAGTCCTAATTCAATGTTCAGCCTTCACCTAGATCTATCGCCAGCTTTTGATTTATTACGTCACGTCAAGGCTGCAGTGGGTTCTTCGCCCTACTCCGCACTCTTAGTCTAGTCTAGATCTAGACTCTAGACCTAATGGTGTACAAAGGCGAGCACTGGCCTGACCTGTCACAGACCCGTTAGTTTCAACTCGAGATCTAGATCTAGTCTAGATCAAGATGTAGAATCTAGATCTATTTCTAATAGTAGTAAAAATCTAAGTCTAGTTTGTTTGTTGTTCTTGTTCTCGTTGTTGTTTTTAATCGATGACGTACATCCAGGTAGTCATGACATGCACGCTAGAGCATGGTAAAGAGTAAATTTGTTGAGCTCACGTTTGAGTTCGTAGGCCCGTGCCTAGGCCTTTTCAGGATCTCAAGAAGCAATGAACTTCGGTAGATCTAGATCTACTCTATAAAATATAGATCTGTCTGGATCTAGATTTCGATCTTAGATCTATAATGGAATACAATATCCTGTGCAGGTGCATTTCACATTTTGTCTCTTCACTTACATTAGCGTTTAAAGTCACACACTTAGAAGACCTCTAAAATATGTTGTGCACTTTCTGTGACTTGTGTCTGTCGGTGTATGGCAACCTAAAGATGACGGCAATCGGTCGGCACTCTCTCGCCCACTCTCATCCACCACCGGCCTGTTTTTCTATGCCAAATTTAACCAGGTCACGTGATTGAGACAGTGGCGATCCTCAACAGATTTTCGTGAACCGAGCGGGATGCTCCAGCTGGAGGACTGATGAAATAGTCGATGGGAAAGCGAAAAGGGCGTTGGCAAAGCTAACTGACATTTTCTGTATTATAGATCCAAAATTACTCCATTCGTGGCGGAGTGGAGAAACACATAGCTTACTGAAACATCATAGATTATTCCCTCCTCTATCCCCCGCCCTCACTTTTTTTTCTAGATTTTTTTTGGTTTCAGTTTCATACAAAAACCGAATTAATACAATAATCGGTATCACGCGCATGCAAAGAATAGATTTAACACAAAACAACGGCTACAAATCTAGTTCATGTTGGTGAGAAGGAACATGTAGATATATTGAACAGCAGTAATGATATGTTACTCGCACCTTCTCTTTGATCTCAAAGGATTAGATTAAGCCTGCCTTTCCTTTCGTTGCCCTTGCATTATGGTAGTTACCTTACACGATGGTAGTTACTTCGTGATCTATGAATTATGATTTATTTGGTAGGACGGTGCGATTCGCTGTCTCTGATATGATACAGACTTCATATTTTAATTCGTTTAAAAGTTTGTTTGTTTGTTTTTCCTCTTAGGTCAAGAAAAGCTTTTAAAACATAGTACTAATCGATTTTCAATAGAGATCAATTTGTGCTGACTGTGAATATTGGTCTGCGTTAAATGGCCGTGTCGTTGAACCATTTTCTCTTCTGAAACACCCGATATAACGCTCATCATGTCAAAATAATATTGTTTCGGTTGAAAGTCACGGATCACAAAGTTTACCGAATGACAGCAGTCGAGATCAATTAATTTATTCTCACTTATTCTCTCTTCCATCCTTCCTTCCCTCCCTCCTTCCTCCTCTCCTCTCCTCCCCCCCCCCTCATGCGGGCGCGCTCACTCACCCTGTGTGAATGTGTGTCTGTCAGAGAGCTCTCTGGTGCCTGTGTGACTCTCATTACTGTCTCTAACAAGCTTTGACGAGACGCCTTTTTCTTCGCTTTTAATGATTTTCTTCATTCATTACTTCAAATGCTACACTCAAGTAGGACATCCGACTGCATTCTCTAAACAAATATATTACAGTAACTTTATTTTTTTTAAAAAAGCAAGTAAAATAAAACAAAAACAAAAAACAAGAGATCACAAGACTAATTCGTTATTTTCTCCAACCGGAGTTGTCCGAGAAAAAATGGACAGCACAGGCCTAATGTCAAAGCAGGTTACAATTCGCTGCGGTTTCCTGTCTGTAAAATGTCTGTCTACCATCTACACTAGTGTCACCTTGCCCTGTACCACGCTTTATTATACACAAATTCAATAAGCCTAATTCCCATGCAGAGACTGTTTCACTTCATTCAAGCAAGTCCATAATTTGACCACCGGGAGATGCAGACATGGTTTATGACAGCAGACGATCCCATGAGAAATATCAATATGATGTAAACATGATTTAGTGGAAGGCAAGAAGAGTTCCTAGCAAGCAAATGTGATCTAACATGGAAAAAGAGGCTGTCTCAAAATACATGTACATGTAATGACAGCAAAATAAGGTGACTGAAAAATGTTTGAACATGAGTAGATTACATTTACTGTGTCATAAGCTTATATACAATTAATGAAATATGCCGGAGAAATCAGTTTTACATATGAGATATGTACACTATAAATCTGCAACAAAACCAAGGAGCTACCTCCTTGAACAAAACTCATAAAAGGTATTATGGACTTGAAAGCTACTGAATGGATCCATCTGAAATTTGGCACACCGAATTCTTGCATAAAATGTGTGTTTCCACTTACATAAGTCCAAAAAAAGCGTATTATATTTAACGTTATCCTGCGATAATAATTGATTAATAAATTCGCGAGAGTGTTTGATCCGAAGTGTACGATGATTACATGTAAGTGTGTGTGTTTGGGGGGGGGGGGGGGGTAGCATGGTGAACTGAAACCTGATTTCTAGATCTTCCCAGTTCAGTCGTTGACTGTGAAACTCCAGTTTAAAAGAAAAAGAACGCGATATGTAATATTTTGTAAGCCCTACCCTCCCTCCCCCCACCCCCGCCCCCTTACTTTTACAATGCTAGCTTAGTGTTTTACTTTACAGTGTTTAAAGTGTAAGCAGTGATATTGTTGTATAGATCTAATAACCCCTTTGCTTCTTTCACGCAGTTTGTTTCGTTCAGTTTCCTCGGCGGTGTTAATTTACATTTGCCCACAGCCCCTTCTGTTCCCTTCTTTCATTAGATAATATTTGTAGCTTGTAATTTGTCATCCAACACATCCCCGTTCGTATGTTTTTTTAAAAAAGCCTTTCAATCCAAAGAAAGCATGGTTATCTCGGCTTTAAGAGGCTGTCTGTTTTTTGTTTGTTTGTTTGTTGCTGAGAATTTTTGTGGACAGAAATTTGGAATTTGGAAATTTTGTCTGGACAGCGGCACTCCGCCTACTCTTCATCGATTTTGAACTGCCGAGGGTTCTTTAACCCGCGAGTCGATCCCGGCCTCAATCTCACTGACGTGAGTTGTTTTCACCATGAAGAAGACGTCAAACCACAGAGCCACGGTGACCCCGTAGTATCGCGGTTTGTTTGTTTTTTCCTACGCCTTTCAATCCTGAGATAGTGGGATTATCTCGTCTTTAAGTAGCTGCCTGATTCTGGACAGAAATTTGGAATTTGGAAATTTTGCCCGGACAGCGGCACCCAGCCTACTTTTTCATCGATTTTTGAACTGCCAAGGGTTCTTTAACGTGCTAACGTGCACATGGGACCTTCAAAATATATTTGCCCTTATCCGAGAAGATTAGACGTCGGGCTTCCCTACCCAGATGGGACCGTTGAGTCACTGAAAAAAATGCAGGTTTTTCGATGTTCGTGTCCTTCCATCCCCCAATGGGAGAATCCGCGAGTCGAGCACAGCCAGAACCGGCAACCTCACCGAGGTAAGTTGTTTTCACCCTGAAGCAGACGCCAAACCCCAGAGCCACGGTGACCCCTCAGAACTAGTTATTATTATAATAATAATAGGCCTATATAAACCGGCTGTCAAACAATGACATTTGCTTGAAACAACTGGATGCCAATCAGCATAATATTATATAATAGGACTAGAAGAGAACCCACGGCCCTCGTAGGAGATTGTTTAAATATAAACCGATACCGCTCTGCGACCAGTGTATGGCAAGTGTGTGCGACTTGATGTTGGCATTTTGGATAATTAAACTGAATGTTACTTAAAAAAACGTGTTTAGTGTTTTGAACGCCTCATTCTATCGAACGTACAATTCGGATGAAACACTCTCGCGAGTTTACTATTCAATTATTATCGCCTTTTTAGAATAACGTCAAATATAGTAAGCTTTTTTTTTTTTCAGGTTTATGTAGGCTAAGTAGAAACACAGGTCTTTGTGCAAGAACTGTATGTGCCAAATTTCAGATGGATCCATTCAGCAGTTTTCGAGTCTATAAGCCTTTTATGGGTTTTGTTGCAGATGTATAGTATAAACAAAAAGAGAACCCACGGTCTTCGTGGAAGATTTTTTAAAAAGAGGTCAAACCAATACCGCCCTGTGACTTAATTAAAGTGTATGGCAAGCTCGCGTACCACGGTATTGATATTTTTGATGAGTAAAATGAATGTTACTCGAGGAAAACATGTTCGGTGTTTTGCAAGAGTCAGTCTGTCGAACGTACAATTTTCGGATCAAACACTCTCGCGAGTTTTATTATTCAATTATTACCGCCTTTTTAAAATAACATCAGAATTGGTAAGCTTTTTTCGACTTTATGTGAATAGAAATACAGATCTTTATGTAAGAATGTTGTGTGGCATATCTTATATGGATACATTAAGTAGTTTTCGAGTCCATAAGCCATTTATCGGTTTTCTTGCAGATTTATAGTATAGATTAACAATAGTTATGATAATAATAGTAATAATAACAGTAACAAGACACTGCAATGTTATGTTTTATTTGAAAACATGAATCCACATTAGAGACGAAAACAAACACTGAAAAAAAAAAAAAAAAAAGGTGGTCAGGTTGAAGGGAAGGGGGGGAGGGGGGGAGGGGATGGAAGATTGTGAACTCGCTGACCATAAGCAGAGATCTCTCAGGATCTCTCTTTCAAGTCAAGTCCAGGCGGCTGTGGGGATGAAGCCAGCACAAGCCTGTAACCCTGTTTCGATTTCAATTGACTATCGATTTCAATTGACGTCACTCGATGCCACTGGCATCCGATACAAAGGGACATCTTCCACCTTTGACGACCGCTAATTCTTTGACCCTTTGAAAAATTTGACCTCATTATTTACATCCATCTCAGTCTCTTGTACTCCTTCCTCCTCCTCCCCTCATTCACTCTCGTCCCCGCTCTCTCTCACTCTCCCTCTCTCACTCTCTGTCGCTCTCAGTATCTATTTTGTTGTTTTTGTTGTTGTCGTTGTTGTTGTTGTCGTTGTTGTTGTAGGTGTTTTGTTCGCCTTAAGCCTCCCATTCTCCCCCCCCCCCCCCATTTTTTATTATCATATTTCCGTCGCTATGTCCAATAGTTACACAACTACTTAACTTAACTACTTAACTACTTACACAACTGTCTTAACCCAAATAGCATGTTATTACTATGAATGTGAACCCCGAATAAAAATGTGCACTTGGTGAGGGAAAGGACTTACAGTGTCACGTCTAATCGTTTCTGTTTATAAAGGATAATCAAGGTGGATTTTTTATTCCACTCAAAATTAACAAGAAAACAACAGCAATAACAAAATACACAAAAACAAACAAAATGAAACACTGGCGGCAGGTACAGCATTATACCATCAATACCATCATTATCAACATTACCAATGCCACAACACCATTAATATAACACGATCGCTGTCACCAACAAACTCTCTATCTCAAAACACCGAGCAGCAAGCTGCTGTTGAGAACTTAAAAACAGGGCTGTTTAACACATGGGCCTGATGGGCACTTGCCAAGAAGGGGGAGGGGGAGTGGGGGAAGGGGAGGAGGGGAGCACGAGTATAGGGGCTACTGGTTGGTCGTGTACATTAATTAGTTTGTTTAATTTCTCGACAATTTACATTTTTATTCCTGTGAGTAGTTGTCATAGGGGCCTGGTACACAACTTTGGCCACTGGATTATAATGCTGGTAAAATGGTCCTGCTAAGAAGTTCACTTTGTGAGTGTGCGTGTGTGTGTGAGAAAGAGAGAAAGAGAGAGAGGGGGGAGAGAGAGAGAGCACGCGTACATTCAGAAAACACATGGAATATGGGTAAACTTGGTAAAGTTCACAAAGGGTTTGCCACCCTGCAAATTTGTGAAATAAGTTTGACTGTAAAATAAACTCTACTGACATTCAACTTGGACGAAGTCCCTAGAGCTCATCGTCGTCGTGGGCATCCGTTCGTCTCGGGAGACGATGGTATAGCGCTAGGATTGGGGATGGCAGGATAGCATCTTCTAGAATGGCTGTGGAGCCCCACCCGAGAGTGACAGTCGCGCGAACAGTTGTTGCAGACAAAGGGGATTGACACTGCCACAGAGACTGCTCTTGCTTTTCTCCTTGCCCTCTTGTCAGCGAGCTGGTCGTTTCAGGTGGTTTCTGCCCTCTTCACTCCCTCACTGACAGTGGCTCTCCAGAACTGGCAATTGTCGGCAGAGCTCACATATTCCAATTAACTACATGTATTTGTAACAAGAGATTCTAACAGTAAGTTTTGAGAGACAAACCCAGGAAGCTGCCACCGCCACTTTCCATTTCTTCTTTCCCTCCTTTTTTTCGGTCTTGGTTATAATTATCATGTCCAGCATTTCCACTCTTCTCCTCACCAAATTTCTCAACCAAAGAGGTTGTGTATTGTAACTTCATGCTATGCTAGAGATGGGGAGCTCATCTCCCAATCTCCGATAAAATTATGTGAAGCTTTGCATTCCGTAAAGTATACCGGTGCGAAATAGGTCGGACCCGTTTGTGTGCATGTGTGTGTGTATAATGTGTATGTATATACCAACCGTTCTTCGGCCTCTTGGGCAGAGGACAAGCGTACTGCAGTGAGAGAAGTGGAATGCAGTGAGAGCTGTGTGCATCGGAGCTAGACAGCTGCCCTGAAGTTTGTATTGATATCAAGCATCTGTAATAAATTCTGCATCACTTCGACGTGAGGATTCCTGTTGTTATTTCTCCATCATTATGTGTGTCTCATCCGTATTCACCGCCTGATCGCCACTTACATCGTCACGACAAACACCCTTCAACATCAAGAAAGCTCGTGACAATTATGCACTTTACCCAAAAGTCCTTGGCTGTCAATTATATTTAACTATCACAGCTGTGCAGCTCAAAAACATTAGACAAAATTGTCTTTTTCACTTTTTAATTATTTCTTGGAGAATCCCGGCACTGACGTTAGTTAGCTATAATATGAAATAAAGGAATATAATGTAAAAAGATACTAAGTAAGGATGAAATAAAGTAAAGTAAAGTAAAATAAACTAAGATTTGGTTAAATTAAATTTAATTAATTCAATTAATTAAATTAAATTACATTTTATTATCTTTCTCTTATGATATTAGGTTTCAGGTTCAGGGGCATCAGGCATTACTGAGAATATTAAAATTTGTTTTGTCAACTTTCTCTATCTCAGCCGGTCTCTAGTCTGGGTTTTGATGGAGGCTAAGCTAAGCGCCGTCCACTTTCTGATATTTTCTGAGCACTTCTCTTTCAGCAGTTCCTGTGGCTTCTATGGTCCTAGAGTAGGCCCCTGTCTTAACTAAAGTAGGCCGTCCGATCTTGAAACATGGCCGCACCATTGGTTTTCTCCTTTTCATAGTGACCAGGGTTCTTCGCAGAATCATATGTAGCCTACTTTCGTAGTGTGTTCCGGAATGTTCCGTTGGTGATATCCTCTGTGAAGCTGATGGCCAGAGTTTTATGGAAGTTCATCTCCACAGTCCAGTCAACACACACTGGACCCCGGCGATGGTTACCTTAAGCTACCAGGAAATGCCCAGAATGCATCAAGCGGCAAATATTCCACTCCTGCTCCCTGGAGAGCGTTGATGAAGCATTGAATGTGGTCTTCTTACTTTTCACCGCACGCTTAGAGTTCTCCGCACTCGATTGATGAGGCAAACGAGGATTGTATCGGCCTTCCACTCCCATTTCCAGACTGTTGCCAGTCTTCGTGTCCAGAGAGAACCTAGCTTCTAGTATTATATTAATAATAGTGGAATTTTCTTATGTGAACTGATGGACAACTGCCAGTTCCGTGGTGTAGACTGCGATGGGTTAATTCTTAGTACTGTATGCCGTTATACGGATTTTGAGGCTAGTGGGACGGAACAGCCTGTAATTTTATCTTATATGTAAGCAAGCCCTCTCTGTTGTTGTGTCAAAGACAGTCTCTAGAATTCAGGTTCGTCTCTGGCTCCCTACAGATTGTGCTCTGCTCTTTGAAACTTTATTATAGGATAAAGGAAATGGACCCCTGATGATTTCACACAAGTGTACGTGCGTGTGTGAGAGACAAAGTGTGGGTATGAGGGAAATGGAATAAGAGATGAATGAAAGTGTACCTCCTCATCCCCGCCCTCCCGCCCCTTCTTCCAAGGTCTTGGGCTTCTGGAAGCCATCACTTGGTTGACAGCTAAGATAGACAGGTCCAGCACACTCATTACTAGGCCTGTCCTATAGCTTTGGTCTAGCAAGCAATAGACTGGGACCTTTAGCTGCGTGTCCTCTCCCTCCTCCTCTTCCCCTCCCATCCCCCTCCATATTTTCACCGTTGTGTTAAATCTCGTCGTCGTAGGCACCCGAAGAATTAAAAATTAAATATACTTTTTCTGTAACATCACTGATACATGATAAACTGGTCATTTCTCTAAAAGGTTGCGATCTCTATGTGGTAGTACGGCATAATTCGTTTCAATGACGTAAGCAAAGCCGGGCACAGAACTGTGGGCTTGGAACCTAACAACGTATGCGAGGGTAGCCGAGCGAAGTATGTCCCAAAGCCCCCAGAAGCCGGCCTGGATGCGAAACCTGGCGTGCAGCCTACCGATTGGCCGACAAACAGCCTTCATCATGGTTTTATGACGTCAGCCAGCTGCGTAGCACGGGTTTCGTGCGCAAGGGGCGGCAGATATTGGCTTCGTCCACATTGTGCAGCCGATAGACCAAACTACATAAAGATGAGAAAATGGTAAAATATCACAACTGGAAACTGCAGAGGTACTCCTTATATTTGGATCACCAGAAATCATGTAGAATTTTACTTGGATAAGAGATTATATGAGAGAGACACGCGACTTTTGGATAAGAGATGATGACTTAGTTTCGTTTTCAGTAAAATCTGGGTGTAAGATGCAATAATGGACACAGAATGTCCCACAGTTGAAATAGACGCCCGACAACTAAGTTCAGTTTTACCAAGCTCAGGAAATCCTTAGCAAAATTTGGTTCAAACGTTGACTGGAGCAAGGTAATATTCTTGACAGACAATGCACTTAATGTCATGTTGCACTTTGCAATATCGCGAGCTGTGGCAACTGAGATGTTAAGCCTAGGACTAGGCCTAAGTAATTTTGTTCCTTGTCACTGTGATCACTGCCCATTCCTCTCTGTTCTAGGTCTAGAGTCTAGATCTTAGCTGCCTGCCCTTGTGACAGAAGCCCAGATCTGGATCTAGATCTACATTTTTATGCTGTATCTTGACAAGATCAGGGTTCTAAATGTCTAGAATATATATTCTCGTATGTGCTTGAAAATCAAGGACAATCTGGAAAAATAAATAGAGGTCTTGTAGAATAGATCTATTCTCTAGCTAAATCTAGATTCTAGATTAGAGTCTAGATTCGAGATCTAGATCTAGATTTTTTTGTCCATTTTCCAGGATAATATTGCCCAACCAGGCTTGTGTAGGGAAAGAGCTTTAAATTATATAACTTTTAGGCCTATCTTAATATATTGAAATGCAGAATTTACAATAGGAAAATGGGCAGGTGTTGCTGCCACAGAACAATAGGTCTAGTAATGTGCATTATTTCTGTCTAGATCTAAGCATTGGACTTCTATGAATGACCCAAACATGATCTCACCAAGATATCCACCCCCAGGAGGTTGAAAGGCATAAAGAGAAAATAGCCATCATGAAAGTTCATTCAGAGCAGTTGTAATATTAATAACTAATTAAGTAAAATACAGTGGTCTCTGCCTGGGCCCGGTCCGCCTAAGAACCCAACTCTGCTGCGAAACGCAATTTTTCCTCTATAATTTACCCCTCTAAGAACCGGCTCCCCCCCCAAAAAAAATTTGCTAAGAACCTGATGTTGGGCCAACATGGTGTAATTTCACATTGTCCATTTGAGAGAAACGCACAGTGCTGAATGTGCAGTAAAATGGGGACAGGGATGGAGAGAACAGGTGGACAAAGGAGTGGAAGTGGTGGTTGATGTTACTGCAATCAGGTTACATTGTGGACTGACCCATAATCATTTCTTTGTCTGATAATGCGTGGGACAGCACTTGTGATTGCTCTGTGATAAGGAGGGATAAGTTTAGCCTCCTGATTGGTCAGTTGTTTTGCTACACTTCGGTCTGTAAACACTTGAGTCACTTGTGTAATTATCCGAAGGGTAGCAAAGCAATATCATGTTTTCAGCAATGATACCATTATGTGAAAATTTAATCGACATTTAAACGCTGGGCAGTATTGATGTAATTATACGCAAAGAGGGATCAGGAATTGCTAGATCTAATTATAACACACACAGAGAGAAGAAGGCTGTACTTATTGAAATTCGCATAGATAAATCTACTAACGGTAACGATCAACTAATAGTAGTGAAGACAATTTGTGATCAGATGGGTTGCGTAACTTTTCAGTCCACCTAAGAACTCGTCCACCAAAGAGCCCGCTTTTTTCTTTTTGTCTCCCGACGGCTGGGTTCTTAGGCGGAGATCACTGTATATGGGAATGGTCTGTGACAAGAGGTGATAAACTTGACATTTGTTATATTTGACAGAATCCCAACCCATCTCCATCGAATGGCTATCTAGTTCCAAGTATTATATATCTGAAAAAGGGTGGGATTAGGGCCATTTAACACATAGCTTTCAGCGCAGAGTAAAATGTATCATTCAGTAGCCTACCAGTTTCAATGAGTATTTCATTGTTAAAAAAAAAATTGTTATTGTATCTGTACAAAACACGCGCAGGCTTTCTAAGGGAACGCTTACCAGGGGAAATAATTAATAGTAACAATGAGTCAATATATGGGTCGTTCCCATTGTTTTATGGCCTCTGTTGCATATTAAGAAATTCTGATATTAAGAAATAAAAATCCTAGTCCTTTTGATTTCTTAATATCAGAGTTCCACTGTGTATATTTCCCCATGGTTGCTTCCATGTCCTCTCTGCCAAATTATAGAGTTTATAAAAGATTTGTCAGTGTGTTTTCTATGGTAAATGTCTTGCACCCAGGACAAATGAGTCTGAAGTCGCGCCGAGCGATTTTGATCTATGAACATTTTTAACGATTTTCTGACTCAGATACTAACATTTTTCTTTTTCTCACAAAACAAAAATTTAATCTTTTTCAACCTGAACAAAAGAAAAAAATTGATATCTGAGTCGGAAAATACACTCTTATATGGTTACAACAAAATTTGTGGGGAATGGAAACTATTTCTTTCTGTCGCTATTTTGTTATATCTGAAGAGGTTAAATTAAAACAGGGAACGCAATCCTTGGATGCAAGTTTAATTACTGAATTACCTCCACTGATTGAAGAACTACGCGACCGCACTGCGCGCTGCCTTATGGCTAGTTCTTTTTTTTTTTTTTTTTTTTGTTGTTGTAGGTACCTAGGTGTACATACATGATATAAAATGTGTGATTATGTAGCTGTTACGTCATTTTGTTCGTTATCTTTCTGCTTTTTTTATTCTTTTTCTATTTCTTATTATACAAGAACAGAAAATGTGGGCAGAACATTGATCTAAAGGCCCATTCCGTGTGACGTGTAGTTACATCTGAACACTACGTTTTCACCTTTCCAACTTCATAACAGAACTATTCAATGAAATATACACTCAAACACGATTAGAACGAAATTTGCGGGGAATGGAAATCACTTTCGTTCTCTCGCTAGTTTTGTTGTATCCAAAGAGGCTAAATTGAAACAGGGATACAAGTTGAATTATCAAATTACCTCCCCTGATTGAAGAGTGTCCGCACCGCGGTCTTATGTCTTAAGGCCACTCCATTTCCATTTTTGTTGTTCTTGTTGTTGTAGATATACATACATATAAAATGTATGGTTATGTAGCTACTATGTCGTTTGTGATTTTTCTTTTGTTTTTTTCTTTTTTTTAAATTCTTCAAGACATAGTGGAGTTTGGAATGGCATACTTTCTGCAGATATCAGACTTTTTCAGTAAACCTTCATCAACTTCACAAATCAGTG
>JBCEWB010082946.1:0-12765 GCA_039654565.1 Peronia peronii
TACCTACATACATGCATACATATATATTTCGAAATTATTTGTTTCCCAAAATACAAACAGTATCGTACAGACATAATATTCATTACGTTATATGTTACCGGGAAAGTATATTGCGTTACGTTGAATACATGTTATATGGGACAGGCAAGCATCACCATCGCGCTTTCCATACTTTGCGGAAAGCGATTGTAGATCTTAGGTTACTATTCTGTTGATTTCTGTTGAGAGTTTGGCAACATTTATCCGCATCACATTCAAATGGCATTGCTATTTCAATTAACTGTTTTTTTTTTTAAATGTCTATGATTGGGCTGTCAACAATTATATTTCTATTTTCTTCACTGACTTACTGACATTTATACAAAGCCTTTGATATCCATTTCTGAACACCAGGATTTGTTGTAGTTTTCTAGAATTGTTTTGGTCTATTTTGCTGCTGTTCGTCTACCTTAAAACATGAATAAGGAATGAAATTCTCATTCCAATTAAAGTTGGTTTGCCAGGTTTTGTTATCTCAGATCTATTGTCCAGATTTACTCGCATGTCGTTGCACTCTGAGACTGAGTTATGAATGATAATTATTATGAGATGCGACACGATGAAATCATTCACACGTCAAAGTCAGGTGACCGGAGAAATCACATATTTTTCAACAATGACTAAAGTTTTAACACAATTTTGTTGTTGTTGTTGTTGTTTTTACAGAGCCATTCTATGTCAAACTAAAAATGTTTAACTTTGGTAAGATAGATTGAGTAAAAGTCCAAAATATGTAAATTAGGAGCATGGCCTAATAAGGAATAACAAGTTGAAACAAAAGTGATCAGCCATTTTCTCACTAATTTCAACTGCAGCAAAAGGTCACCCCCATCGTCTTCAATTCCCAATATCCGGACTTCTACTTAAGGTAGAGCAAACACTGTGTCACACACAGAAAGGGAAATGAATAATCTTCACAGTGATTCCAATATCTCTATATGTTCAAAATTTGACGAGAGCCTGAGTTCATAGTGTTGCATCTCATATCCTTCCAGTACAGTCTCTCTTTTTCCATTCCTGATTAGCATCTTGTCCCGTGGGCTGGTTCGGGGCACAGTGTCAGTTTATCTGCCACTGTACAAACAACACAGCTTGTCATAGAGCAACCGGTTGTCCTGAGAAATCCTGTCAGAAAGGCTGGTTTGGTCCTGCATGTCAGTATGGTAAGTATGTTTGGGGTGATGTAAGTCGTAATTCAAACTTTAGGAAATGTTTTATCAGTTTGTATTTATTTAGATATGGAACTTTTTCAGATAAATTCATAAGCGGTGACATGCCGAAAGATAATGTTAAAGAAATTGGGAAGAGAAATGTACAGGTTCCAAGGTGAATATCAATGCCTGATGGTGCACAAAAGGATGTGGTATTAAAATTCACTGTATAAAATCATAGATTATTTTTAATACAGGGAAAGGGGTGGAGGAGGACGAGGAGGTCAAATGGCCATAAACCGAAAGCAGGACCATATAATAAGATTATCAATTTTCTTTGTGTGTGTGTGTGTGTGCGTGTGTGTGTGTGTTTCTTTGTTGCCTTCAATATGTTTTTTTATTCTTAGTGTAGATTCCATACTACTATTCAGTTACGCATCTGCGTATTCGTTCAAACAATGGGAAATTTGGTATTCTTGACTAGATCTTGCATAATGGGCCTATAAGTGTACATGATTTAAGTACTCAGATAGGCATGTCTGACTGTGGTAAAGAACATCACTTAAGTATAGAGAACCTGTACTAGGGAACTACAGAGTTGATAGAGATATTGTTATGCTTAACACAGAGCTAACACAGAATTTGGATTTAAAGACAAGAGTTAATTCGGAACAAATTGGACATTAAAATGAGATCTAAAAGATTGGGATTGTCTGGGAAACCCCACTATGAACCGACATTTTGGTACCATATATTAATTAACGTCAGAATTAACATACAATAAACTTTCAAACTGACTCATACATTGTCTGCCATGAACTTTTACATCTGCCTTTTTTTTTTCATTCTTTCAGTCCTAAGTCTAAGATGGTACGCAGTGATGTTTCAATGAAGTCATGGAAGATGTGAAATATCGACAAAATGTTAGTGTGATGCTTCTGTTGCTCTTCAGTTTACTTGCCTTTTTCCCGTCTCTTGAACATATCAGCTGTCATTCTCAGAAAGCTCGCAAAGTGTATTTATTTTTTTGAATAAATGCTTTGCTGTATCTGATTTGCAGTTGACCTGGTGGTTCAGTATCAGCCTAGAACATCCACTCCGGACTGGCTGTACGACAGCAGTGATACCACGTGTAATAACGATAAACAACAACGGGTCAACGTGAAGCTCACTAAACCACAGCATTTTACCTGGCTCAGACTGGTGGTCAATAATGCTGGTAAATCTTTGTGTCTGTTTGCTTTTTATCTTTATGAGTGTAAACCTAAATTCTATATTAGAATCTGTATCATGGCTATCTAATAACTATTTCAGAAATGTTTGAGAAATTTCTGGAGTAGAATAAAATTTTGCCCACAAAATATCAAACATTTATCATAATGAATAATTCCCACCAGAATTTTGTCAGCCGATAAATTACAGGGTGTATATGGCTTATTTCCAATGGCCCCAAGTCACACAATTTTATCATTCGGCACGATGTAACATAGTTTATAGAAACATTTAAGGTGTCGAGATTTTTTTCCATACCACCATTTTTTTTTCTTTTGGATTTCTTAGAGAAAGAGGTAGGGAGGCAGGGGAGAGGGGGCGGGTATATTTCATCGTATCAACGCCTTATTAACGAATCGCCCAAAATTTCTCATTTTTAAAAAATGTATTATTGGTATAATAATAATAATAATAATAACAGCAATATAATAATAATAATAATAATAATAATAATAATGACAATGACAATGATAATAGTAATAATGACAATAATAATAATAATAATAATTATTATTATTATTATTGTTATTATTATTATTATTATTAATGATTGGCATCTACAGATCAAGACATAATTATGTACCCTGTGATTGGTTTTGTCAAATTCTCAATCATTTTTGTAAAAACATGTGGCCGTTCTTTCCCATTCTGTAGTGAGACAACTTTGTCAATGTCTTACTGGCGAACGGCTGATTTGTCAGTGAGACATTAAGTAACGAGCTGTTCCCACCTTCGTCACGGCGGCCTGGGAATGGCTACAACCGATGCCTACTCTCTTGACCTTTGTTCTCTTTCATCAACACAATAACGGTTGTCTCTCGGACGGCATATCAAATAAAATGTTTGATACAGCTTTGATGTTGTTGTCGGATTTCGGCGCACCTTTGTCACAGCACGTATCATTTTCAACCAAGAGAATCCCAAGGCTGCTATATAAGTAGTAAAGACAACATTAATGTTTGACATTCTGCAATAACCAACGTGATGCATAAACTAACCAGGCGTGAAGTGAATGAAGGATACTGAACTACGAACATTCGCAATTGTCTACCTTACTTTTCAAGTTTTTGTATATCATGGACCAAGCACTGAACAGTGAAATAATGTTTCCTTTTATAAATGCCAGAATCTTTTTAAAGCTACCAATGTGAGCTACTGTTCTACTATATCTGATATGAGCAGTTTATTTATATACTCTGTACACTCAGTATCTCCCAATCTAATATCGCAAGACTGGTTTGATATTGAAATCGAAAATATTAAAGATCATGATTGTGTAAGGTCAGGTATCTGTGTCTTCTTGAACTTGGATTTATCTTACGTAAAGGTATTTGCTTTATTCAAGTGCATGGCAATAGATTTTCACCACAACAGTCGAGAAGAAAACGTTTAAATACAAAAAGCTAGTCATCAATGATGATCATTTTCACTATCATAGTGACAGTTGTGTGACAGTGCAAGAAATACTTCTTCTTAATTACTTATAATTTTCACAGACATACTCTTGCCTGTTGTTTTGACTAAAGGAGGCGAGACATTGCAGTCCATCGTTCTAGATGGATCCGTTCAGTAAAGGAGACAGGGAGAGAAAGAGAGGGAGATAAGGCGAGGAAGAGAGAGACAGAGAGAGAAAGAGAGACATGGAGAGAAAGAGAGAGAGGGGCAGGGAGAGTAACAGGCATACACTGAGAGAAAAAGAGAGAGAGGCACACTAAGAGAAAGAGCCAGACAGGGATAGAAAGAGAGAGAGACAGAGAGAGAAAGAGAGTGATAGGATAGAAAGAGAGAGGGAGAAAAAGAGAGAGAAAGAGACAAAAACAGGCTGACAAAGAGGCAGACAGGGAGAGAAAGAGAGGGATAGAAAAAGAGAGAGGCATGAAGAGAAAGAGGCAGACAGAAACATTGATATATGGGTCTACAGTTTTGTTTGGGTTTTATGAATTATGTGATTCCTCAATGTCAGTTTGCTTTATTTTTTGTTTCTTTTGTTGTGATATATATGTATAGATAGACAGACAGACAGACAGACAGACAGACAGACAGATAGATGGGTGGATGGCTGGAAGGCTGGCTGGATGGATGGACAGAGAGAGACAGAGGGAGAGAGAGAAAGAGAGAGACCCCATTGTGTACGTTGGTTTATGCTAATCCTAAAAATATAATTTGCTCTCCATTTGTGTTGTTGATCACTAGGAAAGGCGGAAACAAGAGAAGAAGTATGAGAGAGAGGCGGGAGAGAGAGAGAGAGACTTCGTCTGAATTTGCTCTTTTAGTTCCTAAAAATTTAATGTCAATTTGCGATTTGCGGAAGAAACATGTGGAAACAAACAATTGCTTTAGTTTTATATTTTACCAATGTCGATGTTGTTCAGTGTTGTTTTGTGCTGTCCGAAATGTTAATTTCATGATAAAAATAAGCTCGAATTAGTACATTTCAAACAGAGTGTTTGTGTATGTGTGTGTTTACATAATATTTCTTGTTGCCTTCACTTCCGTTTCGTCAAATAAGTGCCTTAACAGCATTTAAGACAGATCTCAATGCCGATTTCAGGCTAAAACAGTAACTTAAATAAAACGCACACACACAAAATGTGGTGCAAATGAACAGCAAACCCAGTCATAAATCCCTATTTTAACTCTGCATTGGCGATCTATCTCCATGCCTCCTTGAATTTTATCAACGCTATGCCCACGAATTTCTCAGGCAGGTGCGGCCTATCCGCATGACTGCGCCTTTCGATAAACGCCTCACTGACGAATTGGGAATGAGCTTCTTTAAACTGTCTTCGTCGAAAAGTGCCAAATCAAACTATTATCTCATGTCTTGCATCGTATTATGCACAAGGAAATGAGCTTTCCAGACATAAGCAGCACTTTGGTTTAAAGTCTGCCATTCCTGAATCAGCGCGGTTTAAATTCTGAAGGTCCGTCCTGAAAACTTTAAAGCGCTCGATCTAGAAACTTTGATCCGGACCAGCTCGAGTGATTTGATAATAAGACATTGGTTTATCATCTGATCGGATAGAAAAGATAAGCAAAGACGAATTAAATTCAGAGAATATTAGTAGTATACAAAAGTGGTCAAAAAAAAAAAAAAATACGGACGACGTACGGTAGCCCATGGCCAACATCCTCTATGAACCCTCCACTGCCCAAATGGAGCCTCACAGCACGTCTTGCATTGCAAATACCCAGCAAGAGAGTGCACCATGGACCCTCCACAACCTACACATTTCTTCTTAGTTGCCACAAAATCAGGAAAAAAGCCTCCCCACACACAGTGAACTTCCATTTAGACATATGTAGGTATATACATTATACCAGAATAGCACAGACAGAAACAATGCCAGGAACAAAGTTATCACTGGAAGCATATTATGCCGAAAATACGATCGGGAATCTTGTCTGTTCAAGAGGCGAAGAAGAAGTACCGTATATCCCAAGCTAGGTAAATGCAAATTCGTGGAAATCCCGAAGAACAGATGCAGGCGGTAGAATCCAACGCACAAAGATGTAAATACAACAAATGTAGACGCAGACATACAGGACAAGACAAACACAATACCATGGACGCAGATTTGGAAAGATCTAACAAACAGATACAGACATCTGTTGTTTTTTTTTCGACAGAGAGAAGTAAATATTGGAACAATCTGGATGCACATTCTGCGAGAGATACCAAATTCCAAGACAGTTTCTCTACCTATACCTTGTGTATTTCCGTAGTTTTGTGGAAGATGCAAATCCATGGTATTGTGTTTGTCTTGTCTCGTATATCTGCGTCTAACTTGTTGTATCTACATCTTTGTGCTTTGGATTCTCCGGCTGCATCTATTCTTCGGGATTTCCGCGAATTTGAATATACCTAGCTGGGATATACGGTACTTCTTCTTTGCCTCTCCAACAGACATGATTCCCGATCGTATTTCGGCGTATGCTTCTCGCGATAGTTTTGTTCCTGGCATTGTTTCTGTTTGTACTTTCCTAATATATTTATATACCTGCATATGTCTAAATAATTGTACACTATGTGTGGGAGTTTGTTTTCTGGTTTTGTGGCAACTAGGAAGAAACTGACTGGTTGTGGAAGGTCCATAGTGCACTCTCTTATTGGGTATATACAATGCAAAACGTGCTGGGAGGCTCCATATGGGCAATGGAGGGTTTGTAGAGGATGTTGTCTGTGGGCTAGTGTACCTCCTCGAGGTTTTTGGCCCATTTTGTATATTACTATATTTATATTCTGTCGCAGACCATTGAAGAAAGACTGTTTTCAGAGAGAGAGAGAGACCTATTCTTGCTGCTCGTCTCCATTTTGGACAATAATTAATGTAACCTCGGGGTTTTGGGGGTACATTTGTACTATACGTCCAAGACAAAAGGTCTTGTCTTGTAGGGCCTTTGTTATTTAGACAACATTTTTGATTCAAATCTGGCTCGTGGCCTCAGAAACTTCCAAGGATTTGAAAAGTTAGAGGAATTGAATTTGTGTTCGGTTTAGTAAGAAAAGGTTTTCAATATGTAAATATTTACGTGCTTTGTCCTCAGATGCCCGTGACTCATTCACGCTTGAGTTCCTGGAAAGCAAAGAAAATAGCCAGGGTATGCCATGTCTTAAACAGGAAACTGCCATGGTCTCAGAGACCACAGTGGACATTCACTGTAAACTTGACAAACTTGTACAGCAAATTGTTGTGTCAGGGGATGGAGTTCGATCCCTTTGTTCTCTGTACGTGAGTGGAGGTAGGTTTGTTTGTTGTTTATTTATTTGTTTGTATGTTTTTGTCTTTAAACATTATGAACATAGAGTTACCATAGACCGATAAAGAATATCCTCTAGTGTTTCCATAACAACTGTTAAACACAGGAGCAATGACTGTTTAAAAGTATGTGATATACCAGTGGCTGCTCTGCCCCCTCCGTTTATCTCTGTGTCTCAGTCAGATCTTTAGTGAATGGATTACAGACCATTTCTTACAACCACTCTTGAAGGTTCATTGGTCCATTGTTGAGTACAATATTTATTTAGTTAAACCTGTGTTCTTTCTTTGTTTTGTTTAATGTCTGCAATGAAATGATGCCAAATGTACCCTTAATTTAATTTTCTACAGGAGATTTTGAGATACGAAAATCACATCACTGAATTCCACATTTGATGACATTTATCTCAATTTTAGAACGAGGAAGGAAAAAAAAAGAGGTCGGGGGGGGGGGAGAGAAGAAAGGGGGGGGGGGGAGAGAAGAAGGAAGCTTTACATTCTATATATGTTTTTCAACCTCCCCGTGGAGGTTATCTCGGGGGAGCTGCCTAAAAGCTTTCACCTGTAGCAGTAACAGTGTAAAGAATAATGGTCATGACATACAACTTTAGGCTGTTCTGATTGACTAAGTGCATTCTTTGTTTTTTTATTTAATTTTCCTTCAGCATATATCCCGAATTCTAGTAGCTATGTTTGCCATTATGCTTTTATCTTTAGGTAAGACTTAATGAACCAGCAGAACACAAGTAAACATCCATTAGTTTTTTTAAATGTTTCTGTAGGTCGGAATGTGGCTCTGAAACAGAATGCAACACAAACAAGCACTGGCTGGAATGGACCACCGAACTTGGCTGTGGATGGCAATACTGCAGCAGATTATAAATCCGGAAGCTGCACCCATACACGTACAGAAAAAGCTCCCACATGGAAGGTGACTTTCTCAAGCCCTGTGGAAATAGTCAGATATGTCCTTTATAATAGAAAGAGTGAGTAGAGTGTGCTGTTTTCTACTTACAGCTATCAAAATCAGTAGAGATTAAGCAATCTAATTTCATTTGACAACAACGTGATGGTAAAAGGCCATTTGTTTGAGGACATTATCTGTAAGCAATTTCTCCAGAACCAGGTCATGTTTACTGACTTCTTTTTCTTTTTCCTCACATGGACCTAAATTAGTGAATAATAAGATAGTTGACTTCAAGATTTTTGAGAAGATAAAATTGGAGTGATGGCCTCTGGATTGTGCTGGCTAACTGGTCCTGCCCTGACCATAGCAATGGCCACATATGGTCCGACAGCAAATCTCAGGGTGGTGGCTCTTGCTCTGATTAAGAAAGTCAGAATGCTGACAACAAAAAGAGCTGTAAAAACCTTTTATTCCTAAACATGGAGAAAGAGGGAGGGGAGGAGTGTGGAAAAAGAAATGTGAAGGAGGGAGAAAGAAAAGGAGAGCAGCATGGAGAGAAAGAGAGGGGCGGGAAGAAAGAAATGAGGAGAAAGAGAAGAGAAAAAGAGAATGGGGGGGGGGAGTATAGAGAGAGAAAGAAAGGAGCATGTGGAGAGAGAAAGGGGGGGTGGGGGAGGTAAATGAGAAAGTAGCATACAGGAAGAAAGAAGGAAGGGCAGGAATGAAAGAAGAATTAATAGAGAGAGAGAGAAAGAAAAAAGCATGGAAAGAGATTAAGAGGGGGAGAAGGAAAGATGAATGGAGGGGGACAAAGAAGGGATATTCAAAGAAGGATGAAGAGGGGAGAGAGAAAGGGGAATAGAGAGAAAAACAGAAAGAAGCATGAAGAGAGAAATAAATGAGAATGGAGAGAGGGAGGAAAAGGCATGGATAGAGAAAGAAAGGAACATGAAAAGACAAAAGAAAGAGGAAGAAAGAATAGAGAATGGAGAGAGAGAAAAAAAGGGGGAGAGGAAAGAAGCATGGAGAGAAAGAAAATAAAAGTATATAGAAAGATGAAAAGAAAGGAACATGGAGAGAGAGAAGGGATGGGAAAGACGCATAGAGAGAGAGAGAAAGATAGGGGATAATCGACCATAGAGAAGACAGCAAGCGGAAAGAGGGACAAAAGCATGGGGAGAGAGAATGAAGAGGAGGAGAGGGAGAGGAGTACAGATAATAGAGCTAGTGAAAATCTCAGTTCAATTATACAACTGTGTAATACAAAAAGCAAAGGTTTGTTGTCCAGCACAATCCAAGGGACGTAACTCTGAGATTTTCATTATTGAGGCTAAACTTTGGAAGTGAATTATGTTATTGGTAAATATCTTTCCATCTACTTCATGCAGGAAGCTAATTATCACTACTTACACTATTTTCTGTTTCACGTCCATAGCTTGTAGAAAGATAGACAGATGAAGTAAAATTAAATGTGCATTTTGTGAAGTATAAAATTCAAGCACAGAGAGGGATGAAACATTTGAACTGAATTGGATGATCGTCAAGCGAATTAGAAACCTTATCTGGCCATGTGTAAGATAATGACAAGCTATCGGTTCTGTGTGAAATTGAACCAAGGAGAAAACTGATGATGACCGCTCTGAGAGACTTGAAAAGAATTCAGACAGAGAAAATGAAAACTATTCAATAATAGAATATGGACCAGAGTAATTATATTTTTGAGTGCAAAATGCAGCTGGTTAGATGGAGAAAAAGGTTACACAGACTTGAGACATTCAAAAGGAAAAGGCATATTATTATGAAGTCAGATACTACGATAATGTATATAATATACAAGTGTACTTATAAAATGAGACATACCAGGACATGACTTTAATCAGAGAAATATGCCAGCATCAGTGTTATCAAATTGACAAGCTCCCTGAAGGGCATACCTGACGGTACATACTTATACTTAAGGCCTAAGATTATTAATATGCATATTTAAATATTCATCTACAATAATTTTCATTATTCTAGACTATTTTTACATACAGTCATGTATACAATGTCTATTTTAAAGAGTTCTATCGATTTACATTATAATATAAAGCATGTGCATTTGATAATTTATTATATGTTATCTGTTATGGTTTTAATAAGCTCTTGGACAGCACACAGCACTGTACATACTTACATCACATGTCTTACAGTATTAATAAGTATACTAAAGTATTCATCTACACTAGTTACAACTAAATTTAGACCACTCATACAACCATGTATACAATGTCCATTTTAAAGAGTTTTATCATTTTTCATTGTAATACAAAATATGTACATCTGGCAACTACTATGCACATTTTTAACTTATCATGAGCCACCCTTCAACTTTTTTTTTCCTTTTAAATAAAATACTAAACTTGGCAAACATTTTAAACAAAACTGGTTCGCCGGAACCAGGCAGACCTGAGGCCTGACTCCCGAGAGTAGGTGAGCGTCAGGGAATAATTAGGTCTAGGGGCGGGGGTCCCCACGCCTGCCTCCCTGGCCTCACACACCAGCCCTGTAGCGGGCTGGACAGGCCCAGACCAATTTAATGTTATTTTTTTAACGTATTTATTTATTTATTCATTCATTTATTTATTTATGTATTTACGTATTTATTTATTTATTTTCAAATAATTAGTGGAAAAAAACTAGTGATTCAGTGAGATCCATATGCCAGGATTTTTCTTATATTTGTATGTATCTGAGTCTGTGTGGTACGAGGCAGGGCTGGACCGTACTGGTGCTGGTAAGGGGAGGAAAGCCATTCTCCTCTCTCATTGCTTGTCCATTTGGTTCACACTGGCCAAGGCCCCAGACCAGATTTGTTCCTTTGTCTAGATAATGGTCAGTAGAATCGGATTGGACAAACCATAAGACCCAACAGCGACCCGTATGGGAGGTGAGAGAGACAAATATTCTGGTCTTATCTCTTTTGTCTGAGCCTGCACTTGCAGAATATCAATTTTGACCAAAGGCATGGATCATTTTGTAAGGCCCTCCATTTGCCGAGAGTAAATGTATGAGTACTTGCCCATGTAGTAAACGGCGGTGGGGAGGAACGCCATTCTCCTCCTGCCACACCCCCGTGGAATCAAGGCCGTTTTCTTCCTTTTTTTATATTCTATTTTATATTTATTTATTTATTTATTTATTTATTTATTTATTTATTTTGTTAAATTGTTATTATTTTTATTATTATTTCCTCTCTTCTCAAAATTATATTTTATTGTTATCATTATTTTTGGTCTTTATATAAACCCCTAAACTCATACCTAAGGAAAGGTGGACCTACCAGAAAGAAAACGTAGGGAAGGAAATGACCCGACATAATAATCAGCCGAGATAGCTCCGTTTGGGTGGTTGAAAGACTTTGTAAGAAAGAAAGAAAAAACAGCATCAACAGGTGTTTCTTTTTTATTTTATTAATATGTAACCGAAAAATGTTTATGGGAAAAGAGTAATGACCATTACTAGAATATATTTTTAAAGTGAATTTTAATGAAAACATAATGTGCTCAAAAGAGAAATTTCTTAAGTTTGTTCAAGATGAAAATATGTGGAATTTATGGCGCAAATCAATAACAATGTGCATCCATATCCAGCAAATGATTTTGTTTTCTCCTTAAGGTTCACAATGTCAGCCATTCTTTTCTACAGTTTATAATATTTACAGTACGTCGATTGTTATACTATATTTGCTACATCACTCATGTTTGTACTTAACGATACTTAGACACGTTCATTCAGAAATGAAGCGATTTTGCTTAAGAAAAAAAATATTAAATTGTCTTTTAATCAATTCACAGAAAACAAAGAACGGCTGAGCGGCTTTAAACTACAAGGTTTTGATGCCAGCAGATCTATAGTGTACAACTATACAGAATCCAGTAACAAACAAGACAGTAATACCTACACTGTTGTTCCTGCACAATCTTCTATAACATCTCCCATCTCATCTGCCAGCGTCACTGCTACTGCAAGTGGTACTGGCTACACCACTCTGACACTTTGTGAGGCTGAAATGTTTGGAGGTATATTGTGTTATTTATTGTCTTACTGCCATTATGACTGTCTACTGTGCAGAGATCCCTGTCTCTGTAGCCTTTTCCAAATTATCATGTCAGTTATGTACTGGTTCATATAATGAAAGACATCACATCTGTTATATCTTTCTCTTTCATGATGATGTCACTTTGCAATTGCTAATTGGAAACGCTTAGCCTTAACAAATAATATATCTTCAGGGATTTCTTGTCATATTTAGTTTGTCATTTCCACTAATTTTTTGCTTTGGGGGCAAAGGGAGAGAGATGTCATGAAAATGAGGATTTGGGGTCAAAACATTAAAACCTTTTTTTTTTATTTTTTGGCTGTTTTTAGGCACTTTCATCTCCTCTTGTATGAGAAATATAACGGATGTGACCAGGAACATCTACTTATGCCACAAAACGGCATCAAAAAGGCACCATTATATATATAGAGAGAGATAGATAGTAGATAGGTCGAGAGAGAGAGAGAGAGAGAGAGAGAGAGAGAGAGAGAGACTATTTATACATATGAACATTTTTTTTTTTTTTGTTTTTAAACCAGTTGACTTCACATGTTG
>JBCEWB010082977.1:0-12765 GCA_039654565.1 Peronia peronii
ACCTGAGTGCATTTCACGCCTCTCAGCAACCACCCTGAAACCTAACACCAAATTTTATTACCCCCAGTCGGAAACTTTCTGTCCGCTTAGAAACAGCCGTGCTGATAAAAGAGCCATTTTTACCATTAGCCAGGTTGGTTTCCTTTGCTAGACACATGAGGTAGAAAAAACATGCATTGTAAAGAAGGAGATGATCATTTTGGTATCTTTTATTTGAAACATTGGCAGCAAAAAAATTGTTAAAAAATCATCTTAATGAGAAAAAAATTTTCATCATATCATGAATTTTTCAAAATATTCGATTGGTCTTTTCCTCCTTTACAATGGCTGTTTTATACCTTATGCCTAGCAAAGGGAATGACTTGACTAGCAATAAAAATGTTTTATTCATCGGTCTTCACGTATATGTTTTAATAAAAGGAGATGTGGGCGGACTGTAAGAAACAGAGCCATATGACAGGCCAAGAGGATGAAAAAACAGCCAAGTTCTTTGAAATAAACACAAAAAGAAATCCAACAGATCAATGTAATAGATTGGCATCCCCATGTAGTGAAACCACCAAAGACAGCAAAAGGTACACACTGAAATAAATAGAGATAGCCAACTATCATTTATACTGAAACCATTGTGGCCAGGAAGCCATTCTTATAACATTCTACTATACGGAGACAAATATTTCAATTTTTCATTTGACTTGTAATCCTCAGTAAATTTAATAATATGCAAGAGAAGTTCTAGAATTGTAAGTCACAACTTAGATATGTGTTGTCACTTTACACCATTTCAGTTAAGGAATATGGGCATCTAGTAGACGGAACCACTTACCGATCCATCCATGAATACTTGAAAGAGGAACACAGTTTCACTGAGTATAAAGAGGTTTGTTATTTACTTTCTTGTTTGTTTCCAGTTATTTGAATTACAATTTATAATCTTTCTAGCATGTTTTTTTTTTCTTTCAACCAAGGGGAACTTATTGTTCCCCTTCATCATAAACGTGTGTTTTATTTTCAAGCATATTTATTCCTTGTCCTTCACTATGTACCAACTTGTATGAGCTACTGCATGAAATTAATATTGTGTTTGATTCTTAATTGATTTTTTTCCTCACATCAGTATTTTATGGGCTTTATGTTTCATGAATGGTATTCATGAATCTTTAGTAAATCAGTAACTTTTATGGGTTACAATCTGACTTTAAGTCTATATTTCATCTGTTAATTGTTCATTGTTGTTTGATGCTTTCCTCATTTATTTATTTTATGATCTGTTGGTCCTTTCCTTGGAGTTTCGGTGTGTCTGATGGCTGGAAATGCATAGCTTTCTGTCATTTTCCCTTTTTTTTAAAATTCATTTTATGTATTTGCCATATTTAGAAAGCTACTCTTGTGTTGTTTATCCCATATTCATGCTTTGCCCTGGAAAAATAACTAAGTTACAGTTAAAGATACGCCTAATTTCATCTATACTAAAACACAGCGGATGTTTTAAAAAAATTAGTTTTCTCAAGACCTGAATCTGCTGACTTTGTGTCGTTCGCATTTATACTTCTTTATGAATTCTGAGAGCTACAACTTGAAATTAAGCCGTATTTGATTCTTAATTATGATATTTGAACCCCTATTTCTTGGCCCTCTGTACATCAATTATTTCTGTGCATTTCAGTTTGAAAATAACTATTGGTTTGATGTTGGAATAATATTTTCTTACATGTATATCATTATTTCATGTTTATTATGTTTCATTGGTCCTGTTCCATTGCATTCAGTATATCAAAGCATTCTATGAGTTTCATTCTGAAATTAAATGAATGTTTGATGTTTGATGAATATTTTTTTATATGAAAGTGGATTCACAGACACCATAATGTTCATTCATCATTGCCGGATTGATAGGAAAGACATAGGGAATTCGATGCATAGGCTTATCTAACTCTGGCAGATCCATACATATCATACTTCATCATATTTTAAAAATATCCCATTAGTGATATTGTTAGGGTTGTTGATAGGGTTGAGGTCATGAATTAGGGTTAAGGATTAGGTTAAGTAAGGTTGAGTAATCTATAAGCAGTATGGTGCCTTTCCAGTCTTGAGTGATCTATAGCACTATGGTATCTGTTCATGGTCAATAATATACAGCATTGTCTTGTGATTTCTATGTTTCATTGCTCATATTGCCTGACATCCAGCATATCAACGACTTCTATGAGCTTCAGTCTGAGATCAAGAGCCTCCCGTCCAAAGAGAGGTTTGACCTGATCAACATCGACTGTGAGGAGCTGAAGGATGGCCTGGTCCAGGCAGCTGCCGATCTGTGTCATGAGCTCTTAGTCGCTGTCATTGAGGAGCACAGGACGGAGAACGCAAAGTGCGTGCCTGTTTTCACCTTTCCCATCTTTCTTTTAACTTTGAATATCAGTCATTTACAAATGTTACTTTTTTTTTTCCTCTCTCTTTTTTTTTTTTTCTAATCTTCTTCTGTTCCTTTACCAGTCCTTTACCACTGTCATTTTTTCTTAGCTAGGAATTTCCATAAGTCACTTATGGCTTCTACTTTTTAACTTCTCTATGTACTCATTAGTCTGTCAGAATTATTACTTAGTTTCCCATTCTTTGCAATCCTAACTTTCTGCAGTTTGTTGATTGCTGTCAGCCTTTTTTTTTTTTAAAAATCAACTTTATAGTCTACTTCAGTCATTATTTCCATCCCATGTAGTCAGTAACTAGTATTATTGTTATTTTATTATTTTATTCTGCACATCCACTGGTCTATAATATTATGCTTACATTAATATTGGCTTGATTTTGGTATCTCAGTTGTTGACCACTGTGATCTGAAGATACTTTTTGAAACATTAAAAAATTTGGTCATTGACTGATCATTTGATGATTGTTGTAAAGCTTTTCATGTCATTGCCTGAATCATCACAGTTAATTTAGGTCACTATTTGCAGAATCTGTCGCAAGTATGAGTACATCAAAGAGAAAGCTCTGCAAGTACCCAAGGCCACAGATGAACTGATGGCTCTCAACAATTTCATGGAGAATGCACGTACAAAATCTGCCTCAGCTTTACGACAACGAGTGCAGGTAGGATCACCATTGCCTGCCTCATTAAGATAGCGCGGGCAGTCATGGCTCTCAATTGTCAAAGTTCTGCAGTTGTCTGGTTGTTTTATCATTTTTGTCTTCAATCCTGAAATCAAATTTCAGCACTTGTTACAGTTGTTCTCCCTTATTCTCCCTTATAACTTTGTTAAAATACATGTGTGTGAAACTTGTGTGAATTGGAGATAGACCAAGTAATAATTAAAGACTTAACGTCAAGGTTCAGATAAGGTACAAATGATTTGGCACAAAAGTGAAGAGAAAGCACAGGACAGGAGATCACTTGTAGTGAATCCATTCTTGATTGGAGATTTAACAGTTAATGATAATGATTATGAACTTGAATGAACTTGTATGCCAGTTTTGTTTCATGTATGCATGTGAGCAATGGAGATACATGAAGTACATGTCTGTTTTCTTTGTAAAGCTTATTGATTCTTTGGCTCCCTTACTTAGTATATGCACTTTATGAGCTCTGTCCTGACATGTAGTAGTGAAGATATAATTTGATATATAATTTGATATATAATTATATATAATTTTTCCCAAGAAATATCAGTTTGGCTCAGAGGAAATGTGTAAATTGGTAAAGGATATTTCCATCATCTCACTAGATGTGGCCCAATGTCAGACTGACTAACGGTACATGTACACCAGGCATCATATGATAGATTAGGTAGATTTAGTTTATTCTGCTTCACTCTTATGGACTTAGGACCTCAACAATAGTCCTCCACTTTCTTCAGTCTCTGGCAAGTTTCTTTGAGCCTCCAATGTTAAATTGATGGCCTTATGTTCTGTGTTTGGCAGGCTCCACTTCCAAGTCTGTTTAGGGTGCCCTTGTTTCCTCCTCCCCAGTCACGAATCTGTCAAATGACACTAGCTGGCTCTGACCATCATTTGCCAAAAGTGGTGTACACATACTATCTGTGTTTCAGGAATCTGCATACAGGGTAATGTACCTGATTGACAGATTTTTCTTCAGCGAAGAGGACATGGATAAGAATTCTCAGGTGCTGACCTGGCCTGAGAGAATCGTGCCCATTTTTGACGCAAATGACTTGGTAAGTGTCTCCGCACAATCTTTGGCCAAACTGGGTTTAAAAATTAGATTCTGGCTATGCATTTACAAATTTTAAGGACCAAGCCACAGTAATCTTTTCACAAGAAATATTTGCTAAAATGAAGAGAGCAAATGCATATGGCAATAAGTCGAATACTTTCTTTCTTTTTCAATTATGCACCCTGCCATATTTCCTAGGTCAGCCTTGTGCGGTCTGTTCCATTGTTATTCTATGTGAAGAACTATAGTACACATGAAAATACATCCAAAGTCTTGTTTCATCAGCATGAAAACATAGGGCATATAGTCAAAAGCTACAGTTTTCTGAAAACAGGAATATAATTTGGACTTGGGACTGTTTGCATTTTTGCTTCTCAAGTGTGTAAAAAATACTCTTATAGCATAGTTACAGTTTGATGAAAACGGAGAAACCGAATTTCAAGATGATGTAAAGTAATCTGAACAGATGTTGATGATTTATTGCATATGTGCTCTCACCAGCGCAACCAATGGCAACAGCAAACCATGATAATTTTGCTACAGTTTAATTTTGTAGGTGAATTTTAAAGTGCAATATTTTGAACTCTTTTCTTTCATCCTGTTTACAGTTACCAATGAAGAAATACTGTTTTTGGATTTAAACATTTTTGTAAGAGTAAAAACAGAACTGGAAACAATCTTTACATAATTGAAAACACAAATGCAATCGAACATTTGAGGAAAAACATGTGGCAAACAATCATTCTAATATTTGATAAAATAAAAAGGCTAAGAATAACATGCTAATTATGACAGACTCTAAACATTCAGCCAGAATACACGGAGAGGACATCAGCTACTACAACAACATCTATATCTGAACATGTCTTTGAGTGTGTGAATAATATCATCAACATTTTCATAAATTTTAGATTTCAATCACACCAGACTATGTGAAACCAGGTGAAATTAACTTTACTTTGTCATGGCTAATGTACAATCACCTTAGTCATTTTTTTTTTAAGGTTTTGAGTTTACATGTTGTACCCACCACTAGCTGTAAGCTAAAAACAGAAACAGTCTGTCATAATACCTTTACAGTACTCCAGTGTGGTTATCACATAGGCATTATACGTACTGTAAGTCTCCTTTATGCAAAACAATTTTTGTCTTCTCAAAACAGCTGAAACTGACTCTGGCTATAATGATTTGTATTTTATTACAGATCCTGGATAAAGCTAAGCAGGAAGGTGAAATGAAAATGTTTGAAGCCAGGAACAAAGTCCAACAGGAACTGGAGCGCTTGGCCCATCGCGTGGACGAGTTCAACGATTGTGGTGAGCCACAGCTGATCTTCCAGTATGCACAGGACACACGCAATGTGCAGCGCAGGCTTGCTGAAGTCAGCAAAATGGTAAGATTGGTGTACTAATAGTTTAATCACAGCAACCTGTATCCATACATGGCAGAGAAAAATGTTCAGTTCTGTGCTTTTTTACTTTGATACTCGAGAGAATTATAAATTAGCCACCAGCATCTCCCAGCTGTCAGATTACTGATCAGCACTCCATCAAACTACCTGTGAAGAGTCTTGTGCGGCGTGCACAAAAATTGTGCCATCTTCACCAGGAAAAGGCTACTAAAATCCTCCATTTTCTCTGCTATCACGTCTAATTCTAGAACTAGTCACTTGAATATATTTGATACTTCTGACATTCCATCCCATTCATCCATCCATTCATCCATCTGTCCATCCATCCATCCATCTCTCCATCCATCCATCCATCTGTCCATCCATTCATCTCTACAGATTGAATGGATCCACAAAGAAGAGTCCCTGTACAAGTTTCCTCCATCAGAATATCCAGAGCTAGAAAAAACTATGACAGCTGTAGAGCCATTCACCAAATTTTTCAACACTGTCCTGAGGTGGCAGCGCTGCGAAAAGAAGTAAATATTTGGAGATCACTTTGTGGGACATCATGGCTTCATTTCATGAGTTGCTCTTATAAGATCGTGTAGTACAATATCCCAAGCATTTCACTAAAAACACCAAGTTAACAGATCAAATAAGGACATTTTTCTTTCTTGTTGAATGATTTCAACTCAACTTTTTGCTTTGTAGTGTAAGCCAGTTGCTTTTCTTTTCTTTTTTTGTCATACAGGATAAATCATTTTTACGGTGATATACCAAACTGTATTTTGGCCGTACCACCAAATTTTATTGCTGGCCTTCTTTGACAAAAATGACATCAATAATAACAAATCCATGCAGGGAATGATTTCATGTATGTTAATTTTAGGTATATAAATATGAACTTCAATCAACGCTCTTTTTAAGTCTATACAGTCTTTGGCTTCATAATGGGCCGTCTTCATTATTTTATTATTATGAAACTGACATCAGTTAGAATATATATTTTGATTGTCACAATTTTAATATTTTGTTTGCCAAGTATTCACAAAAAGGCTTGCAACTTTTGTGGATGTAACATATATTTTAAGTTTCTCTAGCTGAGAACATTCAGCATTCCTGACATAGCATGCATGGTATGCTCCCTGTTATCTGAATTTAATTAGTCCTTTAAATGATTTGACAAATGCTATGATCACTTTCAAGAGCTCAGTACCTTGGCACAAAAGTTAAAACATGAGATCAGAATTCATTAAAAAGTGACACTAAAATCTTTCACTTCCAGAATTAAATTTGTAATAACAAGATAATGGGTTTTGAGAGGAGAAAGCATCAATCATTTCATATTCAGTTGGTCATCTGCGGTCAACAATTTTAATGCTAGTTTCAAAATATTTAGAACTTTTTCATGAATTCATTCTGAGTATATACAAAACTTCTGATTTGCTCCGTTATGTAGATGTATGGATGGAGACTTTCAGAACCAGAATGTGGAAGCCATCAGCAGCGAAGTGGAAGACTATGGCAGAGAGTTTTTCAAGATCGAGAAGATCTTTGCTTTGCGTGTTAAGAAGATGCAGGTAATCAGTTAGAAACATATCTTAAATCTATCCTCTTGTTTTTTTTTTTTTAGTTGAAGGTTGATGTTTTGTACATGTTTTTAGGTCTACAAAAATAAAGAAGGTCAATTAAGATTCACGTCAGTCATAATTGGGTGACTGACACTAATCCTGGAACACAAAGCCCAAACCACTGGAATTTTTAGGCCACAGTTATCCATTTTTATCTTGTAACTGCGCTGTTTATTCTTGATCAAAATGTTAATTGATGACTGATGTGCTCAAACTGAAGTGGCTCAAGACAAGAGAGTGACTGATTTCACAACAGAAGACAGGGCATCATGCCCAAAGCTGGAGCTGCATACTTAATGTTTGCTGCAGAGTTAGAAATCAATTGAATTATTTTTATATGTTTTATTTTTCAATCTAGGCAACATTTTTTATAGAAAGCTGTGTGGAATAATATTTTTTCAGACATTTAATAACATGATTTATGTGAATTTAAAGTAGACAGATGAAATAACAACTTAATGTTCCTGTCTCATGCAGATGGACCATGATGAGAAGAACAGAGAGATCAAGAAACAGAAACGACAGGACATTGCGGCTGGGAAGACAGTAACGGTAGCAGACTTAGAACCGTTCAAGTACCCAGAGATCTTGAGTGTCATTGACAGTAATGTACACGCAGTCAATGAATTCAAGGTAAAGACACATTTCATCTCATTATCTGAGGATGGCTTGTGGCTTGGCATTGGCTATTGTTGTTTTCTCAGAATTGACATTGCTTGGTAAAGTAAATCATTTGTGTCAGCTTGCCTGTACTCAGCTTCTCACATACCATCTAATGGTTGTATGCATAGCAGTACATTTGATTTCCCAGGCAATTATCACAAAATTCATGTTTAGTCTCATGCAGTTACAAAGTTTTTAAAAAAATAATAATCTTCATAATGCAGTTTATAATAAAATTTGAGGTTTTTAGTAAAAAAAAATTTAAGCACAATTATACCACTGATTGTGTCTGCATTGCCTTTCTGCATTCACTTTTTTTTCATTGCACATTTACAAATGAACTACATTTTCAGTAAAGTGAAAGTATAATTAACTGACTTTGACATTTACATGTGTAAGCCAATCCCACCAACCCCACAAGAAATGGTAGAGCAGGAAATGTCAGCTTTGATTCAGCCCAGTAATTATGGCAATGTTTAATTTGTTTTCATTGCAAAGTTATGAGCTTGTAAAGATAACTACCACCTGATCAAAAGCTCAAATAAGTTTTGAGAGAAAAGTCACAGAACCAGTGCACATTCTCGCTGAGCATGAGAGATCAGAAAAAACAACATAAATTATCTTTAAGGTCAAATTTATTCTACACTTGCATGCCATATTGGTAAATGGCTAAGGTACAGACATGGCATGAACAAATTCATGATTCAGATATTCATCTTTTGTTATAATTTACCTCATTGGCTATGTGAAACTTTCCTTGAAGTTAGTCAAATTTGCTCCTGTCTGATTTTCTTGTTGATGACATCATCCCTATTGCCGTTTCCTTTTGTGTTTCAGGAAATTATTCCTACCATTGGCATCATGTGCAATCCTGGACTGCGGCAGAGACACTGGGATGCCATGTCTGATATTGCTGGCATTAATCTGACCCCTGACGCAGGCACTACTTTACGTAAGGTTCTCAAGCTGGACCTAGAACCTTTCATGGAACAGTTTGAGGGCATATCTGTCTCAGCTACTAAAGTAAGTACACATTTATCACATACAACCCTTAAATTTCCTGGTCCAACTGCACTGAAGAGTTGCTTTTCAGAAAAAAGAATCAATGATAAATGTTGTGCCTTACATCTCTACCAGAAACGAAATGTTGTTGAGCATTTCACCATCATCATCGCCACAGTTCATCATTCTTTCCAAGGTTTAGCCATGCAACACAGACACTTACTCAGCCCAACCTTGAAACAATGTACCATGTCATTCTCTCAGTGACTGCTTCTGTCCCATTATCATCATACATCTTGTTAGGAGATCTATGACTTACCACTCAGCCTCATTCCTTGATGTGGATTTCAACCTTGAGCCTATGTAAATGTTACTGCTTGATTGTCTCAGTGTTGATTCTATCCATTGCTGTCTCCGTCAGCCAATTCCTCATTAAACGAGAAGAATATTTAATCTGTCTTTTCCTCCAACTTGTCACTTTCTTCATTTATCCTAAGATGTGCATGGACCTGCTCTTTGTAGCCATATCATGATACATACACATGATCAATATGTCTTTCACATACAGCAATACCCCATTTACATTTTATATTGTTTCTTTGCTGCCCTGATGAAGAACAAACAAAAATCCATCATTTGACGAATACTGTCAGTTTACTGAATTTTTAACACATGAAGTTCCATAGATTGAAGTTTGTTTCTTGCAGTGTATTAAGTTAGATGCCGTTGGACAGTCCATCTTAAATTTTAAGACATTTCTTTGAAATGGAGGACAAAGTTGTCATGCTCATCACTGTAATTCTGCCAGAACCAGCTCCAGTCAAACAGCCAATAACAATGATAAATAGTTCACTGTAAAATATTCTGTGTGTCAGGCAAAAGTATACTTGTTGTGCAACCTGGTGAGATGGGTCATATGTCTGTTGTTTTTTTTTTTATGTAAAAACTTATTAGTGACAACAGAAAGACAAATAATATACTTTACTTTGGTGAAAAGAATTAGACAGTTATGCTCACGTATTCACTTTCAAAAACTGTTATTGCATGATCAGTAAAATCCTATTCTCACACTGAGACCCCTTGGACATAATTCATCTCATTTCTTACTGAGATAATTGGAATAATTCATTAATGAGCTTCAATAAATTCCTTGTCAGCTGTCCATTCCTCCAGTATAACTTACACTGCTCAAGGTATATTTAAAGAACAGTTGATTGCAGAGAACCTCACATAGCCTAATAACAAATATGCCAATTTTTTGATGTGCAAAAATCTTTGATCACCATTTGCTTCAGATTTATCTGACAGTGATTTCTTCTTTAATAGGAATTCTCACTGGAGAGAGCCTTCCACAAGATGATCAGTGAATGGGCTGACATGGCTTTCTCGCTGAATGTCTACAAGGATACCAATGTCAAGGTCATTGGTGGGATAGACGACATACAGACCTTGCTGGATGATCACATCGTTAAGACGCAGACCATGCGGAATTCACCGTTTGTCAAACCTTTCGAAGAAGCAGCTAAGGTCAGCATCTAGAATGTCATTTAACTGTTTGATCAGTCAAATGACTAGAAATTTGAGAAATTGTCACCTGTCTCCATCTTTCCAGTCTGCCAATTGTCTGGTAATGTTTATTAAACTAAAAATGCTGACAGAAATTGCCGGAGTGTCAGGGTTTAAAGGATCATATAAATGATCGTGCCAAAGTTTACATGTAGGACGATACAGTGTGAGATTCTGAGAATACAGTCAGGATATTCAGTAATAACTCTGTGCTGTTTGGAAAAGGATATCTAAAGTCAGGTACTATCAATGACTCTGAGAACATTTAACACTTTTAGCATGATCTTTAGTGGGAATTCTTGAGTAGCCAAATGAATGTATGGTTCCTAAAGCTGACAAAGTTGCTGACTGTATGACAGAATAGATAATTGGATGAACATTCAAAGTCCCAATAGTAAATTTAGAATATTTGAAACAAAATTATCAAATCAGGACTTTAAGTTTCAGAGTGTTGTGACTGCCAATCTTATTTAGAAGTAGTGCACCAAATAATGAGGAGAATAATGAAATTTGGTTTGTGTTCAGCCTCTTGAGACTGGAATGGCAGAGAGTATGATATTCAGTCATTTGACATTTTACATTGGAAATTGCTTTTACAGAGTAACATATTTGTAAGTGATATTGATTTGATGCTGAAGATAGAGCATCAAAGTGCTGAGCTGTTAACCTTGGTGATATGAACAAAGGAATAAATAGTCAAATTAAGTCAGATCAAAATTTGATTAGATCTGTGATCAGTTCATGATGAAATACATTTTATATTTGATTCATTAGCTCCAAGTTTTCTCTTCTCATCCACCTGTGTAGGAAAATTGTTAACATATGGCAAACTATATTATAAACTGCATATTTATATGTGTATCTTTTTGATAGCTCTTCACTGTCTTTGCTATTCTTTGATGACTTTTGTTTTACAAATTAATATACCCTTTTTTTTTTTACTTGTGAATGTCATTCATACTGCATTTGACACAGTCATAATTGTGCTGATGAACAGCTGAATAAAAATTTAATACCAATATCAGTCTGTTTTTCCTCTCGTGTTTTGTTATTCAGCAATGGGAGGATAAATTAATGCACACCCAACACGCTATTGATGAGTGGCTCAAGATGCAAGCGCAGTGGTTATATCTGGAACCCATTTTCTCCTCTGAGGACATCAACCAACAAATGCCAGAGGAAGGCAGGATGTTCTCCATGGTAGATCGAAACTTCAAAGACATTATGACCAGATGTAGCAAAAATCCTCTGGTAAGTTAAATGATCATCAATAGCCTTGTAGTTTTCTTCATTTTTTTAAGTGTTAATTGTACATCATGGGCAACAACCAAGCCTAATGCTGTTTGATGTAACTTGGCTCTAAGAAGGCAAACCTCAACTACCAGACGCAGTCCTCTGAGACCCTATGCAGCTTGTAGAACAGCTGACAGAATAACACTAGAGCAGTGTTGATTATCAGCAATCCTACAATGAGACCGTTAGATCAGCAGAATACTGTTTATCTTCAAGATACTGCTGTAATCTTCAGTCATATTTACATATGAATTAGTCAAAATTTCATTGACATCCTGTCTTGCTGAGCTGTATGATACTTTGTAGACAGTACGGCACTGGCAGATTGTATGGGTTAAGGTATTACATCTGTCCAGCACTCCCTACAGGCATAGATTATTGATTACTTTGAATCTGAGAGTTTGTATCTCATCAGCTCCTACCTAATGTTCTCCACCCTGCTGGCTACACTCAGGTGCTGGCTGAGGGAACAAAGAAGATTTGCATTGCACAATAACTCATCCACCACATCTTATATGTTATGCATGCACATGACCTATGAACCCAGATACTTTTCTATGAAACATTCTCTGTTTACAAAAACATGTTGTGTCTGTTGTGCCTCATAAATGCAGATAACTGCCATGGTTTGTATTAACCTTCTGGTCTAAGCATTAAAAAAGTTAAGTTTTCACTGCTAGATCCTTGATTATTTAAAATTTAACTCCCATATCACACCTTTTTATCACGTTATTACAACTTTTGCTCAGCAACAAATCAAAATCTCAGGAGCAGTTTGAGTATTCATCTTTCAAAAACTGAAGAGTCCACTGATTTGGACATGAAGAAGATGACAAAATAAACTTTAAGATTTCGGCAGCAAAAGGGGTTACATAATAGTTGCTGGTGAAGATCATATGCCATGTCCTACACAATGAGCAAGTCACTTAAGGGGAAGGGGGGGGGGCGGGTCCTGAAGGTGTTTTCTTTTATTATTACAGATAGGCTATTTTAACCTTGTCCATCGCATTCGGCATGTTCAAATTAGAGGAAAACAGTGAAAA
>JBCEWB010082988.1:0-12764 GCA_039654565.1 Peronia peronii
AGCAAAAATTGGCAGCTTCTAAAAGCCGAGATAATCCTACCTTCTTTGGATTGAAAGGCTTAAGAAAAACAAACAGAACGTACACAAGAGCCTACCGATACATAAACGCTAGCTGGTGTGATGAGAAATTGAAACGCCTGTAAGTTTTGGATTAAAAAAAGAAGAAGAAAAAGAAGACGGGAACAATCAAGGATAAAGGAACAAATAATAATAAACTGAGAAACAGCACTAGTCCGACCTTCCTTTTGTTCATCGGCAAAATCAGGCTTTCAGATCTCAGATCCTTTGGGCAGTGTTGGGAGGCCATTATGTAAAGCATGACGCAATTGATTTAGAATAAAGTAAAGATATAAACCCAGACACAGTTTCTATATTATCACCAGAAAATCATTCTGTGTGTTTGGGGACACAGAGCTGTAGCGGTTTTAAAATTTAAACAGATCATCACTCCAACCATTTTCTAAATAATAAATCCTGTGACAATAACAACAAAGGGATGGATGGTACGTATAAGCTTATAATGAACGTGTTTTATCAGCGTGGCGTGAACAAACAAAAAAACAAACAGACCCCCCCCCCCCAACCCCCCAAAAAACAACAACACCAATGACAATAAAGGCGTTGTAAAAAAATAGATTTTTTTACCTTACGAGAGGGAATGGGATAAAGTGAAGGAGGTTGTCCTTGCAGATTCCTGCTGTGTCTTCTGACTGTTATGTGCAGCCTTTTGCGATAGCAAAGGCGTCAGCATAGCTTTGCACTAGTCGATCTAGCAGCAACAGTAACAGTCATATTCATCGCATGATTGTACAGTTATTGTAAGCTAACTGAAGTATATTTGGGAAAAGGTGGCCCAGGACGTAAAAATGAGACTGAGAAGAACAGGCAAGTCGAAGAGAGAAAAAAAAGATGGAAATGAAGATGTAAAGGCAGAAAAAAAAGGAAAGAAAGACAGAAGGAGAGAAAAAAGAAAAGAAGAAAGAAAGAAAGAAAAAGAAAGAAGGAAAAGAAAAAGAAAGAAATAATGAAAGAAAGAAAGAAAGAAGGAAATAAAAAAGAGAGAGAGAAAGAAAGAAAGAAAGAAAGAAAGAAAAACCAAGATAGTTACAGTGATAAGTATAATATACAAGTAACAACCCTCTATGGAATCAGAATGGACATCATGTCTGCCTCCGTCCTGATACCGAGATAACCATCCCTCAGAAGGTTGAATTGAAAGGCGCACAAACATCTTAACTGTCTTGATGACTATGTCCTAGTGGAGGAATTCAAACTTGCTTTTTGAATGAGTCTCAACAATCCTTCTGCTTCTGGATTAATGAAATCTGAGGTCGAGTATTCTAGGATGAGGTTGAAAACATTCAAAAGGCCCAGATGTTCTAATTATACTTGTCATAGAATCCTTGCAAAATGAATGTTATTTTAAGAGTAGGCGGAGAAGACACTATCCAGTTACAAGGCACCCGTTTCTTCTGACCAAGGTGGGCAGGTATTTAAAATGAAGACAAGATAACCCTTCTCAAAGGATTGAAAACAGTACAAGGGAACAGCACAAGAAAAGAATAAGATAGGCAGAAAGAAATAGAGATGGGGTGATAGCATTCGGTAGAAAGAATAAGAGATGGGAAGACAACGTTCTGGAATGTTGGATTGCAGAGAGGCGAGAGGAATAAAGGAAGCTGGTTGCCAGTTTTATGCACCCCAACAGTTCACCAAGCTACAAGATAAATGGAGACATACTAACTAGTGATTAGCAATGAAGTGAAATGGAGCACAAGAGATCCATGAGAACAGAGATTTGGTAACGCTGTCTGTGAATGGAGGGGCATCATCATCTATACATTTGTAATTCTCTCATTTTGTGAGATGCTATGAAAAAAAAAAAAAATCCCAGCTGTGGGTTAGAAGAAGCCCTCACTAAGACGACTGTAGGTCTATGTTGTATTGTTTTCAGAAAAATCGGTTTCGTTACCTGTCTCAAATCTAATGTTTCTGTCTACTTCCACTTGTTTGTAAGTTATTGTAATAAAGTAATGGTCAAAGAGTGCAGTTCATTACAGTCAACAACAAAGCAAAACAAGCTACAAAATTTATATATGTATACTGCATATACATACAATGAAAAGCGATACATTGGAGATAGTGTGTTGCTGTATTCATATGGTAATACATGTATCCAACACCTGGTACCTGAACCCTGATACTAGTATGCTGATACAGAACAAACAAAAATGAACAAATACACTGAAAAAACAATAGCAAATCAACTAGGTCAGTAATATATTAATCCTTTTATTCTTATTCACTCAAAACCATAAAGGTAAGGTTCATAAAATAACAAATATAGTAGGAGTAGACCACAAATGAAAAATTCAGGTGTCTCTCTATCTCACATGTATGAATATCAAGTCTACGAACAACAAGGATAACATGCAGACCAGTTCTGTAAACACAACCTTACTTGTTTGGGTATTTGTATTGCATCCACTCACAGAGTTGACAGAGCAATTCACATCCTTTCTTTCAAAACTGATTACATATATCAAGCCATGTGACAGAACTGGATGGGTAGACTAAGTTCTCTTTAGATCTACAATGGAGTTAACCACTTGAGTGTGGGGTGGATCCGGTAGCCATTCCCAGTCAGTGCATAGCAGCTACATAGATCGATTTCACCTGGAACTTTTGTAGAAATTCTCTAAAAAAAATCTGGCCACTCCGGGCCAAGTTATAAATGGTGTCCCCTGAGTCAGATTGCTATGGGGAATTTTCATGAAATTTTGGTGAAAAATTAACAATTCATGATGTATCTTTAGTGATACATTGGTGTTTAAAATGACTATCAATTTAAGAAAAGGTCAACGGATTTTACCTAAACAGCTGGATACCTTAGTGATTTTATCTCAGCACTCAAGTGGTAAAGGTCCTATTCTGACAAGATATAAGGTAGCTAAGAATGGCAAAGATGACAAACACACAACGAATCCAGATTTTCCATATTTGGTCACTAAATATGCTGATAACAAGAAGCGAGACAACAATTAATATTCATTGCATGGGGACCCGACATGGAGGATACCACAAAACCCTGGCACACAGAGTAGAAAACCCTGACCCAACATTCCTAAAAAATAAACAAAATTTGTATGCTGTTAAATTATATTGCTGATTTGAACAAAAATCTTCAATCAACAGTCATGTAATTATACATATCTTTATACATTACATGTATCTGTATACAACAAAGAACTGTCTTATCAAATTCTCCATATACTTCCTCCTTCTCACTATATCATTATAAAAATCCTTTGATAACTCATGATCAGGCATGAAAGTCAGCTGTGATACACAGCCAATCTTTTTTCTCAGGGCCTCCTATGAGGATGGTGAAAGGGCAAAACTGGCCCTATAGGCTATCTGCCAACTTGTATATGAAACATGCAACTTGACTAATGAGTCTGCTATTGTCATTTCTTACTATTCACATCTCCAACTTGCTTCCCTGACTGATCAAGATCATATATCGAGTGACTGATTGAAGATGGTTTCCTCTCATCATGGTATCAGTATTTTCCCCAAGGTACAAGTATATGTCTTGCGCCCAGGGCACCTGAGTTGGAAGTCGCGCAGGGTGATTTAGAGCAACGGTCGTTTCTAACTATTTTCTGACTCAAGTACCAAATTTATTTCTTTGTTTTTTTTTTTTTCACAAAACAAAAATTTAACTTTTTTTTAAATATGAAAAAAATAAAAATTTTGGTATAAATTTTGGTATCTGAGTCGGAAAATAGGTGAAAACGATGGTAACTCAAGATCGCCTGGCGCGACTTCTGACTCATTTGCCCTGGGCGTAAGACATATAATTGGTAAAATACGGGTTTGCATATGGCTTATTTCCCTTCATCCATGACTTCATTTGCTTTATAGTTAAACAATAGTTTGTGAGCTCCTCTCAGTCATGCTGAGGTCTCAAAATATTTATTAGGAGCACAAGGAGTGAGCAAAACCAATCTTAAAAGGCATTTCTGTATGGAAAGCTTGGAATCAAAATGGTCTAATATGAAAATCTGCAACATACACAGCAGGCTTTGCCAGTTAAACTAAACACAGAATACATTCTAATAGTGGGGACTCCGGTTTGATAACCTGACTCAAGAGCTACAGCAAAGAAAGGAACAATACAGGAGGAAAGGATTTCTGGTTGCTAATACAGCACCATGCTCATTCAAACACAAAGCCATTCATACATATCGATCCACAACCTCTGTGAAAGAGATCTGATTTGCAGTGGAGCAGTCCAAGTATAAAACAACAGCATAAGAATAAAAGAGTCTTGCTATCCTACACAAGTGATGAAACCCACCACACTTCACAAACATTCAGGAATACACTGAGTTATTGTGTGGTCTGTCTTTCTTTCTCTCTCTGTTTCTCTCTCTCTCTCATGGACTTGGGTAACACAGGTATCTGAATCATCATGAAGTTATCTACAAACAACAACAGTTACAAAGGTTGAGACTGAAGATTGCCAATCTCTTGTAAGTGACTGAGGGCTGGAAATGACAAAATTTGCTTTGCTACATCAAACATGTAAAGTTGCATTCAAGACTCTTTTAACACATCCAGTAGGAAGGTCTTCACATCTTGCATTTCCTGTAAAATGAAACAAAAAATATATGCATGAGCAAATCAACTAAATTATCCCCCCTTCCCCCTCCAAAATCTTAATGATCCATAAAGGAACTAAAAAAAAAAGGGCAATGGTTGAGGTAATTGAGCTTATCCTTCCTGAATATTCATTTCATGCAAAAATTAACCTAAAAGAAAAAAACATGTAAGATTTGTTACTTTGCTGTGATGGTACAAAGAAATGACAGACTACTTTGAACCACTGCAATAATCTGGTGTCAGGATATTTTGTGAATGAGGCCTTTTTCTTTCATGCTTATCTGCCTTACAGACAATAATATCTTAATGAAGCCCCAGCAAAAGTCATGTGATCAAGATGCCTTTTCCATACCATAAGATAAGAAAGATCCATCCTTTTATTACATCCTGTTACCAGACAATAAAACATTCCCAGTGGAAATATACAAGCTTCTACTGTCTGAACCTCTAAACATTCAATTCACTATGTCTTTTACATTGAAAATACAAGTGGTACCAAGTTCTATGTTTTCACAGATAAAAGTTACACTTATTCATAGCAAGGAATTTGGTGAGATTTCTCAAAAACCTAGAGTTACAGCATTGGCAATTGAGAGACTCATGTGGTCACCTTATGTGAATGTTTCCTAGCTAATCATCCATCAGTGCATAAATACTAGACACTCTGCCTGGAAAGCTAGGAGAAAGACCAAGACAGCAATGGAAAGGACACTCTGGCAGTCACACTCAGAGCTCACAACATGTTCCTCTTCCACATTTCCTGCCTTGGGCCAGAAGCCTTTATCTCCCCACAACTATATCAATGTAAAGCAGTGGACAGAGAAACTGAAAACTGAATCAAGAGACTCTGTGCTAACCCTTGCCCCCGAACTTCCACATGGAACAAAGAATCTCTGCTATCACCAAGCATGACTCGACTGGGATAATTCTTGTCAAATTCTAGGTTGTGGCTAACCTGTGGACTGGAGCTGTGGCCCATGCTGCTGTACAATTTGAACTGAGCATTTGCGTTGAAGGTTTTGATGATTTCATGTGTGGCTTGGCCCCACTTTGGTGATACCAAGGGATCTGCTTGGCCATGACCCTGAAATACTGGGATCTCTGTGTTGTATTTGGGGTTCTGTTGGAATGGAAAGAAAAACTATTCATACACAGGATGTAAAAATGTGTAAATTAATCATTTTGTCCTGGTACAAAAATCCCATTCACTCTGCATTCAATTATAACAAGAAATTCAATTCTTCTATGCCAAGGGTTTTCCATGGCTGTGCCAGAGCGGTTCATAAATGAACTGTAACAATTTGAAAAAGAAAATCAAAATGTGATGTAACATGAGCTATCAAAAGCTACAAACCTTTCTCTTCTTCCATCAAAGAAGATGTACGGAAGAGTTACTATTCACCATGACGGCTAAAAACAAGCACTGGTAATTTAAGAAACAACACAAATTATGATTTGGAGATTGGCTTATACAGACGATCAGCACAGTTACAGAAATGCAGATTGTCTATGACAGACGATTGGCATGGAAAGACTTAAGCTGATTTCAAGATTCTTCACTCTACTCAATGAGATACTAAGAAAAATACATCATGCAACTAATGGAAATCATCTTAACCTTCTCAACAGAATATTTTATCAATGTCTACTGTGCAACTTATTCTGATCTCTGAAATATCTTCTTAATATCCTATATTTGTGCTATGAGGCAAGATAAATTACTTTCAGGATAGAAAATAACTTCCTAGATTTGGGTTAATTGTTGATCATGCCTTGCACAACATGAAGAGTAGGGCTAAGTTTCTAAGTGACACCATACTATATCTGTTGCAAGTGCAAGCTAGGGTGGTCTTATTTCTCATGGATTAAGGCTGTAAATGCTTGGCACAGTTAAGTTACCTGTCAGCTATTATACACCCAAAAGGAAAAAAAGAAATAATTTACAAGCAGCATCAGTAAAAATGATTTATTTGCAGTTGGCTTGCAGAGGGTTTAATAATACAATTACATGTGTACATATATCACACAAGTAATATAATTATGCAGCCTACATGCAACAGTCAAAACAAATATATGTACTTCAATGTGATCAACAATTTAGTTCAACACAAAGATAAAAAAAAAGAAATCAAAAGAGATAATTATGTTTTTGGTCACTCTATCAAATAAGAAAAACAAGCAATCATCCCAAATGAGAAGGAAATGAAAACTCAAGCAATAATTCTTTTCAGTTATTCAATACTGTTAAAAGTGGAAAACATAAAAAAACAACAAAAAACAATCGAGTTCCCACAAAGGCACAGGAACAAAATTCTGTCATTTGTGTGTAATGGGCAGTTGTGACTGAACTACTGCTTTTGCAAAATTTCCTGACTCTGTGAGACTAAAACTTGAAAGAGAAGTGTGAGTCTGAATATGTTTGCCATAGACAATTTCTATCTTCACTTTCTTTCCCCTTCCTTTTTTTTTCTCCCTTCAAATTACTGCCCACATTTTTTCCACGTGCTTCATGTATTTTAAATATGTTCAAGTTCTATAAAAACAAAACAAACAAAAAAACAAAAACGATACATAACCATCCACTTTTTCTCTTTGAATTATCCATGCGCACCTTGGAGTTTCTGGCTTACTAAGCAGGGTAAAAACAAACAACTTCCCTTTAAATTAAATAGCTTCCAGGGTCTTGAAAATGAAAAACAAAATTAGCCCCATCCAAGCCTACATATAAACAGAAAACACCCAACTGGTAACTCCCATGGAAAAGTTATCTATAAAACTGAATACAAACTTATTAAACCACAAGAGGCGACCTAAATAAAGGAGAGTGTAAATTTGTTCATGGTAGCGGTCAAACCTCTTTCCTTCTTCCACAATACACTGCTTTGCAAAGACGGCATCCTCTCTAAATAATAAGACAAAAAAATAAACAATATAAAGTTGATCAAATAAATTCTATGTCTTTTAAATATAACTTGACTATAAGTATTACTTTCAGCAAACAAAATTTGTAATGGAAGGGTAGAGGACGTCTGTCAAAATGGTCAAACTGTTCACACAATAAATCTGACTGAAATCATGTGGTGATTCACAAATGACCTATTGCTGGAGCAAACAACAACAACAACAACAAAAAAAGGAAAGAAAAAAACAGGAAAAACATAACTTTCAGACATAACTTTTGAATAAACTACATCATCTTATCAAAACAGAATCAAGGACATCAACATGATTTAGTTTAAAAAAAAAAAAAAAAAGATAAGATAACATCCACAGAAAATGACAAGAACACCACACTCATAATGCAACATTCTCTCGCTCCTGTCTCTCTATCCTGTAGATATTATTTTCCACAAATGTCATGTGACTGGGTAAAAGAAGTCAGATGTCAAATTTTTCATTGCTGGTATCATCAGAACAAGAAATGAGTATACTTGATACTGTCAAAAAAAAAAAAAAAAAAAATATTTATCAACAACCTTTTTGTGCCAAGATAACAACATTCAGTGTTAACTCCTGTCATCCTAAGATACGTAAAATCTGATACATTCCAGGAAGCTCTCTTTCTGATCCATTTATTCTACCAGATTGCACGACAAATGAACTCAATTTGTGTTCAGTTTTCTCAGTTTTGCCATTACATTACATATATGCACATTGTCCCACAGTCATGGATATAGTCTATAATGGTGTATGAACTTCACACACATGCATGTATGCATGCATGCACACACACACACAAAATGTCCAGATTTTGTCCTGTGCCTCATTGGGAATGATCTCACCAAGTCATAACAACTGACAGAAATTCTCCATTGAATTCTCAAATTAAGAAAACTCTGAAATTGACGACTTACACTTTCATTAGTAAAGTATTTGTTCATGGGCATCCATGTGCTCAGCGCCAGAACTCCAGCCACTTTGGTATCTGTTGCAAATGATGTGTAGAGGGCTACTGACCCACCCTGAGAAAAGCCGCCGATAACAATTCTCTCTGCTGGTATACCCTCACTCATTTCCTTGGCTATCAATTTCTGTACTGTAGGATGAAAAAAAGATGGCAATTATACTTCAGTTACCTCTGCTCCTAAAGACGATGGCAATGAATCATTCAAAAGATTTGTTCCGACCAAGCGAATAGCTGGAAATCTCCGTCTATTTTTAGCAGGGGGTATAAACACTCCAAACTGTTCATTGCCACTGACATGGGGAAAAAAAAATGCAAGGGACTGTTGTCAGATCTCATAGTGGAGCTGTAACATACATGAGTGTTCTATTTCTAGCAGGGGATACAAACCATCCACTGGGGATTTCCAGGTCTGTGCTTAGTCCAATATCAACTATTACATTTAGACTCATATGCTCACATTCTTGATTGATCCTTTCTTACAATGAGACCTTAATCAGAAAGCTAACAGACAAAAAGAAATGTCTGAATGCATTTGTCCACTGGGAATGCATGCATAAGTTGATTTTTCTTTTCTTTTTTTCTGTTTGTCCTCTCTTATGTTAAGCACTCTGCCATATTTACAAAAATGGCCTTATACTGCCTGTTCCCTACTGTCCAACGAAAAAAAAGAATTAAAATGCAAACAAAACTATGTCCAAAATCTTATTTCTTCAATATCACAGCACAGGGGTTTGTTTGTTTGTTATGCGTTGGGATTTAATGGCACATCAGCACCATTACAGCTATATCGTACTGAGCACGGTAAGTATGTTTACACATTAAAATGCTGATCAAAGTAGATATTTATAAAATATAATGCTGTATGGATAACATGTTTACAAGTTATAAAAGGCATATCAGGAAATCAAAATTTCTCAAAACTCGAGTCTGATTATTTAGTATCCTTTGCATTGCCAGTTCTCAGTCATCCTGAATTCTTAGTTCATTGTACACTTTCATTCACTGGAAACTTTCTTACTACAAATCTTTTTAGTTTCTTATGTCATTATCAACAAGCAAATATCTTCATATTTTATGGAAAGAGATTGTTTGTTTGCTTATGCTGGGATTTAACGGTGCATCAGGCATGATTATGGCTATAGTGTGCCTAGCATGATTGAATATGTTTACAAATTAAACAGATACATCAAAAGATGTGTATAAATTTGGATAATCAAAGATTGTACACCGAAGCTAATAAAAGAGGGATATAACAAAACATGCAGCTTGCCGTTTGTCCGCTGCATGTTTTTGATGTTATACATTTCTGATGATGATGTTAAATTCTCGCGTACAGGCCAACCTGACATAAAAAGTAAGATGGCCTGTGGCTCTTTTCTGCCAAATCGACTCTTCACAGAGTTACTCGAGATGTCTCTGATCTAGGCAAACTCTAAAATGGAGAGAGGTGCTTATAATTATTACTAACTCTGTTCAAAGACTATTAAATTACACATAACTGATTCCAAAACAAACATTTGCATATGGGATAGACTTGCATAGACTCTATAGATGTTATTACATTCTTTCCTGGACAGAGAAGCTGCTTATGAACTATGTTGAGAGAGAACTGAGGAATAACCAGCAGATTCCATAAATAATAAAACTAGAATTGAAATCCTAGTCTCTCTTCCATGCACATTCTTACATTCTTTGGCTGCATCTTTGATACCCTGTTCATCCTCTGGGCTGCCAGGACTTAAACCTCGGATGTCAAACCTGAAAAAATTGATATTCCAAATCAATAGAACTAGAAACATGAGCACACACGAAAAAAAAAAAAGGTGAATAAGTCACATTCTGACCAAAAAAACTTCACAACATTGAATTTCCCTCTAGTTTTCTGGGCAATTTGTGTTCCTAAATTATAAAAGTTTCTTTTTAAAAATATACTCACTGGTCTATTTCATTGTGAAAAATACACTCATTATCATGAGTCTAGTGGGATGTTTTTCTTTGATAAGTCATGAAACAGTGTATTTTATCTCTTTGTTCCCGATGAACATAAAAACTGTGACGCCGCCGGTTGAACCCATACATAAGTCGCTGAGTCCGATTCGAGATAATCGTGAAAAACGTCAGCAAGGTCGATTTTTGTCAATTTTCAGATTTTGGTTTCAAATTGTCAATTGACCATTTAACTTTATTCCTACTAAGTGGGTTCACTCAAAAAGACTTCTAAAGTGCATTCTGAAGCGAATTTTGTGAGGCACCTTCGATCTGGTAGGGCAAAATCTGTAAAAAAAAAAGGGCAGTTTTACCATGTTTCCCCTTCAAGATGATGTATATAACTCCATACCCCCCCAAAACAATTTCCATCTTCCAATAAACTGTTCTGATCTTTTTTTCACACTATAATTTGAATTTTGTGTATATGTGAAACTAAAGCAATTTCTCTTTATGAAGAAAAAAATAAAAGGGAGCAGAAATGACAATGTCAGATGGAAGACAAAGAAAACAGAACTCTGGCAAGTGCAGTTGGCCTATTTGAGTTTCCTTGCTGCTAATACGCTAAAAAAAGTGCTGCAAATTTTACAGTTTTTTCAAATAAAACCTTTTCCTTAAAAAAAATTTGTTTAAAAATAATTTTTTCCACTTCTTCCATTTTTTTAAAAACTGCAGCTCTGCACAAAGAGGTAGGTATTACATTTGGCGAAGGGGCAGGCATTACATTTATTGAAACACTTACACAGACTTTTGCAAATATGTTTTCATGAGATTGAGAGAAAAATGTATTTTCAGTAACAATTAGTCCAATCTTATATGTGTGTGTGTGTGTGTGTGTGTGTGTGTTTATTTAACACACACACACACACACACACACAGAGCCTATCATTATTAATAAGAACTTGCTTAAATTGTAGGATATTTACATATAAAGCAAAAAATTCATGTAAATTGGTGTAAATTAATTTAAAAAAATAAAAATTAGGGCTTTTGAAAGCATAATATATTATAGTGCATAAAGACTCTTGCATTGTAAACCATCTGTGTCTGTGTACCTACCATGATGGCATGACCATCCCAGCATTGAGTGTGACTGGCATCACTTGTCTGAAATATACATGGAAAAAGAATTCTGACACACAGTATAATTTACACATTGTTAATGTAAATAGCAGTGTACAAGCTAAACAGAAATATATGTATTCTGAAACAGCATTCTCAGTACCAACAATAGACAAAGAATACTAAATATAAAAGTTAGGAATGGGAAGGAGGAATGGAAAGAATAAAAAAAATAGAGGAGAAAAATCAATGAAAGATTGCTAAAATGAGGAGGTGAACAGCAAGAAAGAAAGAATTGTCAGGGTTTAAAAGTGAACGAGCCGAATGCAAAGCAGTGTTCAACTCTTTCAGCAGTATATAAAAATAAAAGAAGAAAAAAAACAACAACAAAGAATGAGAAAACACAAAGAAGGCAATGAAAGCCAAATCAAATCGCTCTGGCTGTGCAGGCAGAGTATGATACAAAACAGAACAGGAACAGTTGTTTTAAACACAAAATCTGAAAAACAAACAGCTGTCTTGTTTTACTTCTTTTGCTTCATAATCCTTAGAGCACATGCATTTCACTTCTTTCATAACAAAGAACCTCAGTTTATTTGCAAGCCAGGTTACACCCCCCCCCCCCCTCTTCCCCCAGAAAAATTTCACTAAAATAATGCAACAAAAGAACAGACTTAACTCAGATTAAAAAAACATCCCCTGATTAAACAGACAACAATAAACTTAGAACAACTGAACAAAAAGCAAACAAACAAACAAAAAACACTATCAACAACAAGAAAACCAATCAAAACAAACAAAAAATGAAACAAATAAAAGGAAGAAAAAGCATACCCAAGAACAGTGACAGAAAATTTCTGTTTGTTATATTTAGCTTTCATTCTCATTTAGAAAGAAAAAAAAAAAAAGACAAAGGAAAAAAAAGGATAACAATAATGCTCTTAGTTGTGGATTTAAACCAAATTATTTTAGCAAATAACAGAACCAATAATAATCACCAAAACTGTCAGTCAAGATTGAAATATATGTAAATACTTACGCATGAGGACAAACGCATCGTATATGTTTGAACTGAAATTCCTTGAACTGCTCTGCCCACCCATGTCTGTGGCAGGTAGGAGGGTGGGGGTGGGAGGTGGGG
>JBCEWB010082999.1:0-12763 GCA_039654565.1 Peronia peronii
ATAAATATATAAATAAAAAGAAAGAGTTAGGTCCATAACATAGAAACTTTGAGCACGTTTTCGTATCACAATCAAGAGTCAGATAAAACATGTGAGTGGAAAGACAGGAGCTTCTGTTCACACAGATTCTGCGTTGGTCTTATCATGTATTGAGATATCCCCCTCCATGGTAGATTAAAAGATGTAAGATACATGGATGAACTTATGCACCACATTCAAACGTCAAAGTGTGTTCACGGAGTGTGTTATCACCGTGGTGCCCTTGCAAGGACAATCTTAACCAGCTCAACGGGAAGGGGAGCACTTTGTTTGCTCTTGGGAATTAATTGTGATAGATGATCAATGCAGGCCTAACACTACACGGTCAACACAAAACAAAAACAAAACAAAACAAAGCAAAAAAACCCCACAGAATTTAAAGTGGACATTTGTATGTCCAAAGAACAAACCCACAATGAACACACACATTTATATACACGCAAAATTCTTACCAACCTAATAGGCATACAAGATACACTCAAACAGTACAGAGGGATAGACAGACATTGCTGTGTCAATCAATCAACATTAACCAATAAGGCTATGGAAGTAAATCTATATGAGTGCTATCCATGTATCAAAAACAGTGGTTTAAATTCAATGCAGTCACGTACTCTTGGCTTGTCTGGCCTGTCAGTTCAATTCATCGCGTTATAATAAAATACTCACTGTTATTTTGGACTGAATATATAAAACTGCGCTCTTCCACCATCCAACTGGAGTGTTTTCAACGAATTTACAAGGAGATGCTGGACCTTTCTCCATTCTATTTCTAAATCAAAGAATAAATAAGCCAGTAATTGTAGCGTTGGCGGTTAGTATTTATAATTATATTGACAATAGTCAATCGTGAAAAGAAAGAAGCAAGGAAAAAAAAGAAAGAAAGAAAGAAAGAAAATGACAGAAAGAAAGGAAGATGGAAAGATAGAAAGACAGACAGAAAGAAAGACAGAAAGAAAGAAAGGCACACAAAAAGAAAGAAAGAAAGAACACCTATATTGACAGAGATAGGAAATTTTCAATTACATAAATTGATAACTTCTACAGCTGGAAAAAAAGAGTAGTTAATTTACCTATATAGTCCAACTGGTTCCAATATATCTTGTATAGTGTTGATCCGTAGTCAGAATTTGATTCTAATTCTACCATCAAACATCAGCGTCGGCTAATTGGCTACAACCATTTTTTATCCACGCTTTCTCGGACACAGCTGCCAATCCAGTAGAATACGTACATAGCTGGGCAAACTGAAGAGTGTCGGGACTGAAATACAGCAGGACCGTCGCTGACTGCTCTTTTTGTCTGTGGTCAGCTAGTCAGTCTCGCTGTGAAGGCCCAATATAGTTCAAGACTGAGAGCTATAAAGGGATTTAACCCTTCAGTCGTTCTCGCTTCTCTTCTTCCTCCCTTCCTCTCTCCCACCGCCCCTCGCAAATCCTCCATCTACGTCATTGTTACATTTAATCACCTCAGGCTAAAGATCTCAGTTTGCTACTTTAGGGGATAAGAGCAGGAGGGAGGGAGGGGGGAGGGAAGGAGGAAGCGAGATGGAAACAGCTTTATTTACGGTAGGCAGGGAGGAGGGGAATGGGAGAGGGCTACAGCTGCCTGGTCAAAAAGTGTAACAATCGATCGGGACGAACCCTGTTGCTCACCACAAGTGCTCGCTTATTGTGAGTCGTGTAGAACAGGACACAGCCTTGTCAAAGACAGAGACTAGCTTGAATTAATTATTTGTAATGGGATGAGCAACATGATGTAAATGCATGACTTGTCATTGTGTGCGTTTGTTTTGAGTGTATGTATGTGTGTGTAAGTATTTTCACACAACAGGATTAATGACAGCCTCTTGAAACATACTTCATTTTGTAGGCTATTCATCTGTCGACGCAAGAAATCAGTGAAACTGAAAGGAAGAGACTGTTCCTGACTGAAGTTAGGTGTTGTTCGTTTCTTTCAAAACAAATAATATAACACTAGCATGTTCCTTTCTGTAATTAAGCATCTTACAGTTTAATTTCTGTAATTATAAATCATATGACATATCTGTAACATAACTACAATCGTAAATCACTGTAATCTGAAAGAACCTTTCCCCTCTCATATTTTTTCACAACAAATGTGACCACCCAGCCATTTCAAAAGAAAGTTTCACTGGGTCTTGTAAAGCAGAAGACTGACAAAATCTTCTTCTCAAAACTGGCTGCTCAAAACGTACAGGCTACACACAGGAAAAACGGTCAAAATAGACTCTGGTTTATTGCGATCAGATTTTGCTTTTCGACCAATCAATTTTTATCGTTTGATTGGGTTCGGGACATTGGATTAAATTTTGTAGATTCTAGATCTGGATTCCAGACTTCAGAGGAGAGAAGTCCCACATCAGGCCAAGTGGTTTCAGAAGGGCTATGATCAGGGTTAGATTTAGGGCTAAGACTAAGATTAGAATTAGGGTAAGGGTAGGAGTTAGAATGAGATAATGATTATTCAAGTGCCCTGGAATATTTTAGCTACAACACTAAGACTACCAGGTAGCAACAGACCACTGGAAGTATTTTGAACATCTAAAATTAAATAGATGTAGGAATGAACAAAGTAGACTGACTATCAAGCAGAGGAAAATATAACGATAAATACGTGAATAGAGAGACAGGTTAATCTACTAGAACGCGCAGACCAGCCTATCAATTTTTTCAAAGATTCAGTCTTGGTGGGTCCTGGTGACTTCCAGCCAACATTGTCTACTCACATAAAAACTTGTAGTGGCAGGATGAATAAGGTATTTCGAGGGCGGCCAAATGACCAAGGGATCATCGCACACATATGAATTTGTCTACATGGTGACGACATATCTGAATGCTCATCATTTGTCAAGAGCTGCTCCCTGGCAGGCACAGAGCATTGGCATAAACCAGTTAGTTGTGAAACTTTACGTAAACATAAATAAATAGTACGGTAATTGAGAAAAACCATACAGCAGCTACTATCCACATGTATGGATAATGTATATCTATATCTATTGATAAATAGACAGACAGATAGATATGGAGATAGACAGATGTACATATGGTTACCGATACATGTATATGGATATAAATGTATCATTATGGTTATAGATATATATGGTAAAAGATAATTATAGATGTAGATATATAAAGTGTTTCAGAAATTTAAAAAAAAAAAAAAAAGGCAAGAAGAAATTATATAAATCAAACAAAAAATATAAATATTGATGAGTCCAAGAGACCCATAGCTGCATACATTCAATTTGAATCATCCCAGACTGGTCAGGTAGAGCAAGGTTTTCATGTCCAGTAACGGGGGCAGTAGTACAAATAAGCCACTTAGTGTTGTACGGAACATGAATAGCGCGGGAACGAAAGGGAAAGACAGCAGATAAACGCACGGTTTATAATACTGAGAATACGGTTACTGCTGTCCGTGTTCTAGATACAGGTACTTTACTGGTGACATTGAGGTGTCCAGAAAAAGCGACAGACGAGTTAGTTTTGGTAGTAGTACATTATTATAATAGTACATACCAAGTGATGTGCCGTCGTGGTCATGCTTGGGTGACCACTGATGTGAGACCACCGGAAAATTGTTTGGAGAAGGACGAATTACTGAGGCGTTAATAACTATGGAATTGTTACAGATCTTGGCTTCCTTGAGACCGCGTTACAAAAGCAGTGCACAGTCATACAAAACTGTGAAAATATTTCATTTTCATGGTACGCTGCTCCTCCCCCCCCCCCCTCCCCGTGTGAAGATAAATGATTCTATTTCATACCTTGCATTGAGCTAGCCAAACCAGTTTAAGCACCGAAACAAACTATGCTGATAAGAAAACTCAATAAAATTGGATTCTCCAATTTTTTTTTTTTAACATACTGATAATACTACTTTTAGGATGGATTAGCCATATGGAAAATGACCGTGAGCTAAGGGGAAAAAAATGAACCCTAGAGCAGATTTTTTTTTTTTTTAACGCAGTGTGCTGCTCTGTGAGAAACACACACACACACACACGAAATGAAAACGATTTTCGCAACTACTAAAACTGATTCTCCTCCTGCATTTTCATAAAAAAACATTTTCCCCTCTCAATCCTTCTAAAGAACGGTGAATGTGTACCTGTGCCAGACTTTGGACCACAGACCACAGACCGTCACTCAGCCCGGCTTTGAAAGAATCTTATCATTTCAATTCCAGAAATAAATGCATCTCTTGTCCACTCATCTCTGTCAGATCTGTCTATGATTCTTTTTGAAGCCGCCTGTTTGTTCGTCCGTCAAGTCTCGACGTCTATGGATAGACTGTGTTATCAGCGCCATTGAAATATCATAGCAAGGGTAAGGGTTAAAACACGGTCGGTATTTTTGTATAGACGAAAAGCCATAAATTGCCTGTCAGTCTTGTCAGATACTGCTCAGCGCCATCACCTCTCTGGCCTCCTCCGACAAGACGTCGCATATTACACACATCTATGCCACACTAGGGTTTCATTAGTTTCGAATTCCTGGTGTCAGGACGCATCTTTTGTTCTTGATCCCGTGGCTGTATTTTGAAAAATAAGTTGTTGTTTTTTTGTGTTTTTTTTTTCACCAACGAATGGCTATTTTTGGAGTAACAGGATGAAACGGTTTTTTTTGGTTTTGTTTTGTTTTGTTTTGTTTTTTGCTCGCCCTCAAAGTTTGATTTTCTGCATATACCACGTTTTATCAGAAGACCGCAGCTCTGAAGGACACGAAACTTGTAACTCCGTAGATATACAATTTTTGTGAGGACCCTAGAGTTATAAAGTTTATGGTATCAATGCTCTATACTCAAGTCCAAAACATAACGACCATGCAAATCCATAAAAGAAACATGATATGTGCATAATGTATACCGCCAGCTGGTGTTGTGCAATACGCTGAGTGACTGGAGCATAATACAAAGAAGCCAGGGTTTATCATATTTGTTACAGATTCCTTGATTCTCAGTGACGTGCCAGGCAATAGAGAAAAAGAGAGAGGAAGAAGAATATCTCTCTCAAATCATGATATAGTGATAGGTTAATAAATGTCCTAACTGTCTCAGAAATACTGAAAAATCATTGCAAATATATAGTGCTTCAAGAAAAAATTCTTCACTTATAATATTAACAATGTCTGTATCAAAGAAAGTTTTGGGGGCCACTTTAGTTTCATTGTAAGGTTATGAGAATGGTGATCTGATATTTTAAATGTCTAATTAAATTTCACACTGTTCGGTTTATTGCATTTGTCATGACATACGAGTTTTGTAATAATATATTATAGCATGTTTTGTGACCCATCTCCCTTCAGTAATGAATCAACGCCCACTGCAGAGTACACAGCGATGTATACTCAGGGCACTCTTTTAAAATAATTCTTTATTTCTATTATAATCAGGTATTATAACCGATTTTCATAATTATACACAATCAAATCCATTTAAGTAAAGGATTTGAACATACCGATAGTTCATATCAGCATGCAATTGTATGGCTCGCTTAACGAGCAATTTTTAATAGATTTATCTTTTCTGAAAGCCCAAATTTAATTATTCATTGAAAGCCAATTAAATATTTTTAAACCGTTTGCTTTTCTTCTCACTGCTTATTTGCTTGTTTTGTTTCTTTGTTTTTTATTGGCTCTTCGGTTTGTTGTTCTTATGTGTTTTGTTTTCTTTTTTTTTTTTTTTTTAGTTGTCTTCTGTTTGTTTTTCCCCCTGTGAAGGCGTAATCGATCGAAGCAAGATATTCCAGTAGTTTCGAGTCTCCTTTACTGAAGTAACTTGCTGAGTTGTTTTGTCAGGTATGTGAAAACAAATAGAGAGGCGTCATTAAAATACTAATATAGTTATATATATATATATATAGGTCAAACATTCATCAGACTACATAAATCTGCAGCACACCCAAACCCCTTGTAAAACAACGCGATTTGAGCTGAAAACCTCTGATTTTTTTACAATACAAATTCCCAAACTGGGAGAAACTTACCCACAAAGAGATAAGCTACTTAATGATTTTATGAATCTGCCGATTTCGTATTTGTACATGTTAGAGTCTCACAAACGTTAGAAATGACCCTGAACTTATTTCAGTTTACTTAAATAGCCCATATTTTCAGGATCAAAATGCTAAATAAAATAAAACAAAATCGAAGCGTGGGATTGTTCTTTCACTCTGAAGTGTGTGACTGTTTTTTGTTTGTTTGCTTGTTTTTCATCATAAATTTAGAAGAACAAATGAAGTGGATATCAAACTTGTTATTTCAAACTGTCGACGTCAAGAATACCCAGCATTTCAGGTGAAACAAAAACGCAACTGCAAAAGTCTCATTGCATGAAGTGTTCTAGTTGACAGACTGCATTTCGACCCTAATACATCATTTCCTATTCGTTAATGGTCTGCCATAAGTGAATATAAATGGCATAATAGTTGGTACAATTATATAAATCGACATTGGCTTATTACTGATGGGTTATTTGGTGTGAGTTCATGAGTGAAAACAATGGGCCTTATAATGCTGTGAGTTCATAAATGAAAACAGTGTTCCATTATGCTGTGAGTTCATAATTGAAAGCACTGGGCCCCATAATGCCGTGAGTTCATAAATGAAAACAATGTGTTTCATAATGCTGTGAGTTAATAAATGAAAACAATGTGTTCCATCATGCTGTGAGTTTATATGTGACAACAACAAGCCTCATAACGCTTTGAGTTCACATATGAAAACAAAGTGTTCCATTACCCTATGGGTGGGTTTATAAGTGAAAACAGTGCTCCTCACAATGCTGTGAATTCATAAGTGAAAACAATGCCCCTTATAATTCATCACAATTAATCCCAATCGCCGATGTTGTTTGTTGTTATTCTTTCTTTCTTTATGATGCTAACCATAATCACCACTACATAAGTACCCTAAATACAAAACCAGTTTGCCACAATGCCTTTACAATACTTTACTGTCGTCTGCTAATTAAATATAATACACACACATTATTATATTTGTTAGCCTCAATTGCGCTAAACGTTTCTGTCGTCGTCGTCTTCGTCGTCGTCGTCGTTGTTGTTGTTGTTGTTGTTGTTATTGTTGCTTTCCATTTTCTCAAAACAATGAAAACTGACCCTGGCCTTTGTGGAATGGTCCATAACGAAGACTGTTTTTGTTTCTGCATATCTGTTTTGTATCTTTGTCTGTGTGTTTTTGTAGGTAACGTATTTTCTTGAAAATAATGTTGATACTGCACATTTTATATGGCGATGTCATAGTGTCTGGATAACCAGTACCGTTTACACTAGTGTGTCAATATGTGGCATCCATCGGTTATTTTTCACACAACGAACCTGGGTGGGATTAGTGGGAGCAAAATAAAGTTTGCCAGAAAGAAACGGGATTAACAAGTTTGAGATCCCTAGTGCCCTAGCAAAACAACATGCTCTACCACCATTAGAAGAGCTGATTTATTCTCCAATTTTGTAGATATTCTTTTAAAGTGTATACCGGTACTGTCGTCTAAAGTTGGTACGAATTATGATCCCATGATAAGGGACAAAAGATGATGGATCCTTTGTGTTGTAAGGTTTTGTTCTTCTCTCGTGCCATGCGGTAAGGCTTTCACCAACTTCTAATACATGTAGTAGTAATAGAAAAGTCCTTTTTTATTTCGTCAGAGACGTATAGCCATTAATTGTCATCCTGGGACACGCCTGTTAGAGCCATTATATCAGGGACCATCCTTTCACTCCACTGAGGAATAAATAGAAAGAGGAGAGATAAAGATTGTTTTAGTGTTGTTATAAACCGATAATATTGGTAGATGAATGTAAAAAAAAAAAAAAAATAGAAAGAAAAAAAAAGAAAACACATTAACACTTAGCCTGCCGGATAAGAACTATTAGAATCTTCACAAATCGTATCAACCTATCTTTCAGACCTGGCTACTGCAACTTTTGAAAAGCAAGAAGACATGGTTTTCATAGGAGACTGGCTCTTTGACTTTCAATATTTAACATCATTTTCTGATTCTGTCACAAAATTACAACGAAAATTATGGGAAGAGGCCTGGCAGTGAAAACGTTAACACTACCGATAAGAGTGTTTTGAAAATTAACTCTAGAAGTGTCAAGGGTCCAATTTACTCAAAGAGCAGTTCATTATACAAAGTATACTTCGCATATTTCATTTAACTGAAGATAACATTAGATTTCAGAAACATGGTGCTAACTTATATTAACATTAGACCTATTCTGTCTTTTCTTCAACAACTTTAAATAAAGCAAATGTTAGGCCCTGTTATAGAAACATTACCACTTCGACAGTTTCTTCTGACATTGTTACAGTTAACTAGCAGAGCAAGGCGTGGCAATGAGCTGCGGCGAAATGTATGCGCCATCGTACATGGGCAGTGACATAACGGCCCCCAGGCATCTTGAGTAGGGAAGTCCGACGTCTAGCCTTCTCGGATGCCGGAGAATATATTTCGGAGGTCCCGTGTGTAAGTTACGCACTTTAAGGAACTCTTGGAGGCTAAAATCATTTTACCCACAAAAGTTTTTACCAAAACTGGGCAGGCACTTTTAACCGAGATGATCCTACTTTCTTAGGATTGAAAGGCTACATACATAATGAAAAAAAAAAAAAAAAGAAACAATACAACTACAGTTATTGGTCTTTATTGTTACCGGATAATTTCTGTGCTCCATTCAGTAATAAACACAACAAGAACAACAATGATACTGATGGTAATAATAATATATTGAAATACTCATAATAGTAGCAACAAGCTTACATAAGCACCTCGAACACCAAAAATTACAACACTGACCATCATAACAGTGATAATAATAAACATAACACAAAAAATAGTAGCAATAACAAGAGACGACAATAATAATGTAGCAATGATACCACCAACATCAACCATGGCAACAGCAATGATAGCAATGATAATCAAGATATTTTTAAAAAATGACAGCGCCAAAATCTGCTATGCATGTACTCGATAAATTAAACAAATAGATAGATCTTACTACCAAAAAGAAACAAACAAATAAACAAACAAATTTAACAACATATATGCGTTCACCAGCTCTACCTCCTATGCAAGAAATAGACGATAATCTAGGCCTAACCTGATTTTCAACTCGAAACTTCGCTAGGTGTATCGATTGTTACAACAAGTTCCAGAATGTTGCAGAGAAAGAGTAAGAAATACGGGCAAAAGACATAAACTATACAAATCTACAATAACCAAACACCTTTGTTTGTTACTGTTTAATTATTTCCCCCACTTTTAAATATTTCAAATATAACTTTCCACAATGTTAGAAGATAGCCTGTTGCATCGTTTCATTTTCAGAACTAGATTTTTTCCGATGATGTGTTAAAAAAGAGATGGTAACACTAAAGATCGATTTTGTCAAAACAAAAATTTCCAACGAAAAAGCATTTTCTCATGGCACTTGACATCTGTCTTCGTCCTTTTGTTGTTGTTGATGATGATGATGATGTTTTTGTTGTTGTTGTTGTTGATGATAATGATGTTTTTTGTTGTTGCTGTTTTTGTTGTTGATGATGATGATGTTGATGATGGTGATGATATTGTTATTGTTGACGTTGCTGCTGATGATGGTGTTTTTATTATTTTTAATGATGATGATGATGATGATGATGATGATGATGGTGATGATGATGTTGATGATTACTTTGTTGCCCTGAGGAAGAACCAGTTTGGTCTGAAAAGTTGGCAATTACTATTAACATCAGTATCAAGTTGTTTGTATATGTTATTTGCTGTTTTTGAATTGATGTTGCTGCTGCTGCTGCTGATGTTTTTGTTATTTTTAATGATGATGTTGATGATAATGATGATGATGATGATGATGATGATGGTGACAATGATGTTTGTTTTTGATGATGTTGTTGTTGTTGTTGTTTTTATGATGATGATGATGTTGTTGTTTGTTTTTGATGATGATGATGATGATGTTAATGATGGATTGCTATTGTTGTTTCTGTTGTTGTTGATAATAATGTTGTTGTTGTTGGACCTCGCTCAATTCGGTCCATGGCGCCCAAGTGCCCGCCGTGAGACGCACCAGGACTAATAATTATCTGTTAATAGTATATCTATCTTTCGAGGTCGACCAAGGATTGCCGCTCACATCCTGATTTGTGTATATGCTCTGTGCATGGCATGGAACTCTTGACCAGTGATGAGCAGTCAGACATTTCCATACCATATAAATAAACCTAAGTGTGTGCGGTGTTTCCTCCCGATATGGCACCGCCTGAAGCACGCCGAAAGGGACAGAATCTCTAAGAACATCGATGTTCCCTTGGGATATCAGCTTCAGAAGGTTAAAAGATTTACCAAGAACGAAGCGATATTCCCTTGGTCATGTGATCAATCTCGAAATACCTCACTGTTTACTGCGCAGTTTGTTCCACAATGCAAGAAACGAGTCACAGTGACACCTATCGCATGTGACAGCTCGCAATAGTAAACAAACGGAGTATGCACTACCACTATGTGATCTAAAGGCGATTCACCTGATTCACAAGGAGAAGTCCCTGTACTCTCTATTTGTTCTTTGTATTCTTTAATAATTTTTATTCCGTATAACTTTGTGTTTGGATTTTGGTTTGGGTTTTGAAGTGTGGCCATCTTAGGCATTAAGTACGTCTCTCTCTCTCTCTCTCTCTCTTTCTTTCTTTCTCTCTCTCTCTTGCTCTCTCGTTGTCTCTGAAAATCACCCTTCTTCTTATTGGACGTTATTTACGCTCAGTTCTTTTCTCCATATCTCTGTGTTTATCATGCACTCTGTTAATACTATTAGCCTTTTCACTCATGTTTGCTATGGGCATGAACGGCACATAAGCACAATCACGGCTACATTGCACCTATCACGTCACAGTAAGTGAATCAAACCATTCTGAAAAAGATATTCCTATTCTGAAAACATACATTCTAATGGGCATAAGAAACAGTTTCAGAGATTCATCAGCGGAATTCTCTGTATGAGGAAAACTGTTGGGAAACCAGTCATATCGTGAAAAACTTCGATTTTTCAGTTACATGCAGTTCATTAAAGGCTGATGTCTGTCTTGTACTGTGAGAGCTATTTACAGGTAGATTTAATAATAAGGGTAGCCTTTGGTATTGGTAAGAGATTTTAAAATATTTATTGTAAAACAGCGGAAACTGAGATAGTTTACGGTCATATCACAAGCTCGACAGGCCTTACAAAATCGATCATGCAGGTCACTGATCCAGGAAAAGAAGATAAAAAAAAAAAAAAAGCAATGGCAAGATAACATCAAAGAATGGGCCGGTTTTGCCTCTGGCTAGAACACTGAGATTTGCTGACAAAATCAGGAAAGATGAAGGAAATTTGTTTTCAGGTTGTCAGTGGTGCCCCAACGCCCCCCCCCCCCTCCTCCTGCTCCTCTCCACTCATATAGGAGATGGTGAAATGAAATGAAATTGTAGAGACTTGAGTGAAAACTGGGACCAATCGTTCCCTTTCATTTGACCATCCTTCATCCGAGAAGTTACTCTAAAGGGCTTCATATATAATCAGGTAATGTATTGTCAATGAAGGTTATTAGCTGCTGTCTGCCTTCTTTGAAGTGTAGGGTGCTGGCATATTAATGTGGCATTGCTTTGAAAAGATTTAGGCAAACCACCCCAGTTATAAGTGTCATAGACAGATTTATTTTGATAAGAGATCGCTGTGTCGAGCCCTGTAATTCCATTTGCCAGACAAAGCAAGTACCGTAAAGAAGACAAAAATCACTTTTGCCTTATTTGCTTGCAATATGCACCACACACACATACACACACACACACACATATATATATATATATATATATATATATATATCGTTTTCTGGATATATATATGGTTTTCTGGGGACAAGTTTTATGCAATGTGTTTTGTGGCCGGGAACTATTTGTTTAACCTTTTTTTTTCTGTCTTCCACGAAACTTTCCAAGACATTATCATCATTTGATTGACATACTTTCCTCAATATCATTTTAAAAAAAAAGGACAGAAGCTTTTTATTGGATCTCTTACAGAAAAAAAAATGAAAAAAAAAAATATGCAAATTTGAGATGTGGCATGTTCAAAAACAAAAACATAAAAAAAATCAAGAAATCTCAAATTAACTCGTCCTTTTTTTAAGGGGAAAGGGGAGGGGGCATGTCCTGAGTTATGGAATTGCTCGAATAATGCGATTTTGGGTTTTCTCTTAAAAGCACTGCCTTTTCTGCGTATAAAAATTGTCTCAAAAAGTGGATCTAACCTGTTCGACCCAGTGATCATTCAACGATAGGCCTTGCCTACAGCCAGCCAGAATCTGACTCCATCTGGCTGCTACATGCAGTCGTAGATCATCGCTATATGATTATATATAGGCAAAAAGTGCATACGACATTTGATTATGGCCTCTTCTAGCTATATCTTCAATCCCAGTGCCAGGGATGGACATTAGATGACTACTATGAGGCGATAGAAACTTCTGATCATGCAGATTATCAGTGTTCTAAAATGAATTTCCACGCCTTATAAATAGTGAAATTTTCCTTTCCTTCTGCTCTTTCAGAGCTCCGTTGTCGACTATATGCCAAAGTAAAGATCTTGACACTCTTGGCTTGGACAAAAAAGATAGGGGGGGGGGCGGGGGGGGGGGGGCAAACACAG
>JBCEWB010083010.1:0-12763 GCA_039654565.1 Peronia peronii
TAACCTTGTTGTTGTTTGTCCAAGAAGACCTACCTTTCTCCTGATTTTTACCACAGAGATCTCCCTTGATTAAAGGAGTCTCGGTGGGACCTCCATGTAAAAGAGTTCGCTTTGATCTCTTAGGTAAATGAACACTATCGTTAGGAGTAATGTGTAATGGTTTTAATAAATACAGTATTATTAAGATAACAAGCTACTTTATTTTCTTCTTACCAACAGCTGGCGCGCATCAATTTATCTTTCATTGACAGCTAAGCTTAAATCAACTCTATCAGCATATATCAGTCTATCAAAATATACCAAACTAGTTTGAGTCAGTTTAACTAATTTATTCACCCTTTAATAGCAGGGTGCAAAATCTTGAATACAGTAAAGCACTTATGTTTCAATTCACAAGCCTTCAACAATATTCAATGAATTCCAAAGCTTTTCTTACAAAATCTCTTACCTTACCAACATGGAGCATAATACAAAAGACCCAGATTATGTTGCACAATTTCCTTTTATACTGGGGATGAGGTAAGCTTTGGTTGCAACATTGAAATTGTTGAAGACTTAAATATAGCATCATGGCATATTCTTTATCAATGGATATTGATGGTTTTTGGTTGTGAAACTGCGTTTCACAATGTTATCAAACACTTGTACCAGATGGGACTTTCTGGTACTTATTGACCTTTACCTTTAATTATAAAAAATACACGAGTTAATTATTTCCTTTAATTACAATACTAACGCGAGTCCCACTAATGATTTACACAATAAAAACACGATTTCATAACATCCCACTGGCATAAAAAAATTATTCAATATCTATTGAATAATTAACATTTTTAAAATTTCCATTTTAATAACTTCACAAAATTTAAATGCCAACTAGGATTTACAACTTGATACAGATATGTCAATTCGCCCATACATTTGCATCATAAATTTGAATAAAACGCCAAGAAACTTAAACACTAGTCATTATGGAATTATGTTTAGGTATTGTGATTTGACCTAACTGCATGTCCAGCATGCAGAGAGATATTACAACATGCAGTGTAATATTATCACAATTCCCAGTACAAGCTAATAAAATTCTAGGATGATAATAGCAAAACATCTCTTACACTGAGTAACACTGCCAATAGCAGATAATAGCAGGAACATTACATAACCAAGGTCATTATTGCTTCCAAAGTCATTAAACATTTTCCTTAATTACAAAGTTAATTACCTTCGCACAGGTAAGTAAATAGGTAAGTTTTAAAGCCCAAAACGTGACAATTACAATGAATATACTTTTGCAATAGTTCAATAAGTTTGACGAAAATTAAATTTTAAATATTACCTTTAGAGGTAAGAAAAATATATCATTTTAATGAGCGTGAAACGCCAATTCTAATGATATAATTTGTGTACAGGTAAGAGAATTTTGAAAATTCCATTTAGGTGCATTTTCAAAGTTCAACTGGAGATGCAAAAACGTATGTCCTGTCTGGATTTGGACAGTTATCTTTCCCATTAAATTTTTCTAAAATATTGCAAAATGTTGCATAATGTCAAACAAAGGAATAGCAAATACTATTTATACCAGAAATAATTTTGCAACAATTATCAATCTCTGATGCACCCCTCGAGAAGACAATCTACTAGAGTTTCCAGTTTTGCAACAAAGTTTCAACATATTTCTACATTTATCTACATTTATACAACCTTAGCTACCATATTCAAGGTAAGTTCAGACTTAAAAATATTTTATTTTAGTTTCGAAACAGCTTTTCATGTTTGAAAATTAATTTGGAATGTCCAAGAGCACTGCAAAGTTTGCAGGCAGCAATGCCACCCATTGATTTCAATGGAGAAAGATGAACGCGCTCAAGGAACAGAGGCGCAAGGACATTCAGGATGCGAAACAATACATGATAAGCTTCTTTGATGTTTGTTGAGATGTCACAATTGTTGGAAATTAAGTCTGCAAATACCTTTGACAAATTTCATGCATTAAATGCTAATAGATACGAATAGATATGACTTAAAATTAGTACATTTTCTCGGATATTCGAATAGACATGCAAACAATTATTTTTGAATACATTTCGGATCAAGTACATTAGTTTTGTACTGATGCAAGGCAATTGTAAATCGGAAAGTTACATTTAAACAACTTTTTCGCACAGAAAAATGCCATTTTCTGGCTTATTTTAACAAGCGAAAAACTACAAAACACACTATTTGCACAAAATCGATTTTTCGTTTCTGTTGATGTGCCGATCAAGTAAGGTATAACATTTAGCCTCAAAAGTGAGGAAAATCAAACTATTTGCGTGCAAAAAGTCTTAAAAAGTTACAAAATTTATAGTGTTCATACATTTTCATCAGAACCAACAGAAAACGCTTATTTTAGCTCGGAAAAGGAACAGAAAATTCAAGTTTTCCTTGCTATTACAAATGTCATAAAATTTCGGATGTCTTTACTAATGCATTGGTACAATGGTATAAATGACATAAAAGGCTTAAATCTAATACATTTCGGTCATTTTAGACAATTTCCAATATATGTGAGTAAATATAACTTAAAACTAGTACATTTCGTTCATTTTAGACATTTTCACAATTGTTCCAATAGATACGGCTTATATTTAAAATTTCAACCATTTCTCTCAAGTATTGGCTTGGAAATTCATGATTTTGTGCATTTACACACACTCACATTTTGTCCTAAATACCAGAGAGAAAAGTAAGACAATACTCAAAACGAACAGTCATCTCATCAAACAGCAATAAAATAGCAATGAAGCTGCCATAAAAGAGCCATAAAACTGTCAACTGGTGCATTGAACCCAGCTGCCAAAATGTATTACACCATCACAAGTGGTATTGCAACACATTTCTTCCATATCAAATCTGTTGGGGATATACTTTTCATTAAATGAGAGTTTCATAATTTAGAACAGGCAACGTGATGTCAATCCGCAAGCAAAAGGCTTTTACCTTCATTGCAACCATCGTTTCAAGCAGATGTCAAATGAATGACACTATTTCGTTCTAGTGTTTTGACAATGTTTCACCTGTTGTCAACTGAATCACTCTACATTTGTGGATGTCACAACCATTAAATATTTGAGAAAATAAGAATTTTGTTTGCAATTGAATTATTTTATAGTAAAGTAATTTCTCGGGAGCTATTTTATAAATACCCAAATAATTTCCAAAGTCGAAATGTGAGCTTTTCTCAATTATTTCAATTGTCTAACTTACATTTACGTTTACATTTCAGATGCACAAAGTAAAGAAGTCAACCAAGAAGGTAACAACCACGGTAACAGCAACCGTATCCCCTGCAACTGCTGCAACAGCAGGAGCAACAGCAGGAGCAACATCAGAAGCGACATCAGCCAGTGTAAGTTTTTTGGATTTCTCCAGCAATATGAATTAAACAATAATACATTTCTCAATCATTATGCATGCAAAACTTCAATCATTTGAAGTTTTCGACTAGATACCTCATTTTGTCTTACATACTAATTAAATACATGGATAATTATACGGTTAAATACTTGGTTAAATATCACCTTAATCTAACAATAAGCACATCTAACTATTAAATACCAGTCAAATAAATACAGTTTTCATCCAATGCAATAGTAAAGTAAATATAAACGTTTTCTTATTGGGACACTCCATTCATGGTTTGGTTTTGTTGCATAACAAATATTTGTATTTATGTCATTTTAATTTTAGGAAGGAGGAATTCATTCCCTAAAACTCAGTCAGACTGGTCAGCATGAGAAACTTCGATTTGTCTTCTCCACCCAAGAAATGGATAGAGTCTACCAAGAGTCCATTGAGACATCCCTGTCCAGACTCTCCATGGCTGAAGTCCAGTTACCCAGGTAAGCACAAATTTTTTGGTTATTATTTATTAAATATATCAAGGAATAATCAGTAGAAACAAAGAAAAGTCGACCAAAGGTGAGCAGATCAAAAGACAGCTCCTGTCAATTCACAAGCGAAATGCATGCATCTTTGACAAGACAACTGTTCACTGCTGCTATTCAAGCGAATCCTTTTCTGTTTCTCTATCAGATAATCAATTTTAACACCAAATTCAAATAACTTTTCATCTTTTCGTATCTTGATAAACTTTTAGACAAACATGGACTGAGGATATGGTGAGGACTGGACGACAAAGGATGGTTTTAAGGCATGAGACCAATTATAAAGTGTCAACAAGGTGTGTGGAAAGAGGCTGCAATAGCCCAGGCAGGCTACCGCGTCCCTTTGGCCTAGGCACACCCAGGTTTCCTAGTGAGGAACCCAGGGTTGATGGATATATGGCCTCATGTCCTGAGTAAATATAAAGCCAAATTTAATTAAATGTACATTTTCCAATGTAAATCGTAATACTTTGAAGTTTTTTGAAGATATCCGGGCCTAAAAAAAAATTAAATTTGGATAAATAAGCGAAAACCATGGATTGCAGCAGCAATAATATATCAAAGTTTTTGTACCAATTACAGTTGTGGCCTAGTACCAGATCTCACCGGGCAATATCCACTCCTCATACCTGAGGACGAATATGAGGATCTGTTGAGGGGACAGAGAGAGGACGGTCAAGCCATGGAGGATACAGCAAGGCACAGGGCCATACCAATGCCACCACCTCCACCCCCACCACCCTCACCTGAAGAAGACCAGGTGGTTCCAGTGATGAAGGAGGAGGAGCCAGAAAGGCCGGCTAGACCATCAGCCCCCACCCCTGAAGAACAGGATGTCCTGAACATGATGTCGGTGGTAAGCAATCTAAACAGGCTCAACCAGTCTTTCGAAAGGCACTTCAGACACTTGGAGAACCCTGGGGCCAGCAGGTACCCCAATCCCCTGCTGTACAACCCAGAAGCAGTCTTCAATGACGAGCAGGAAGAGGAGCCAATGGAAGTTGACACTCTTTCTGATTAAATAGATTTGAATTTGTAAAATAATTATTGTAAAATAACCAAACGGTTGCATGTCAAGATATAATGTCTGTAATATCGAAAAGAATTTTTATATAAATAAAATGTACAGATCCGAAAGGAATTTCAATAGTTGCTTATCAATAATTAAGTAAAAGGAGCGTCAACCGTTTGATGTAGCATCTTTGAAAACAATGAAACAAGCAGTGTCGCAGCAATGCTAGATAGATGCCTCAACCGTCCAAAGACTTAATATCTGAAGTGTAACTCTGAATTGGTCATCAATGAGCTTTCCAATTATTTTTGAACAAACGGAATTCATAGCAACAGAATAGAATGTGAAACAGACAACCTAAAGGGTATTAAGATATAATTAAATTGCGAAAACCTCTAATTCTGAACAATAGGGTACGGAATGCCCAAGAAAGCGAAGATTTCCTAATTTTTAATGAATATAAAGTAAAGCGAAACAATTAGAAGGAACAAAACACGAGTTTTGAAGTTTTGAAAAGGAGTTTTCCGATTATATGAACAAAATTAAGCAAAGAAAAGTGACATTTTCTCGTTGAATATAAGCTAAAATATGAAGTTTATCCGACTATTTTTGAACAAATAAGCCAGTTTTGTACCGAATTCTGGCTTTTCTCAAGTAATTTTCTGAACAGAAACTAAGGTTTTGTGTCACTTTCCGGATCATAAAGGAACAAATACAATTATTTGTAGCAACTTTTTACAACAAAACTTCGGATTTCCCAGTCACATAATGAAAGAAAATGGTCATTTTTGCGTGTATTTTAAACAAAATACAGAGATTTTCTGTGTTTGGCCGAAAGAAAGCCAGAAAAGTCGATTTTCTGGACTATTTGTAATAAAGAAAACTTGCCAAATATAAGCTTTTCGCGAAATGAACAGAAAACTGAAGTTTTCTGAAGAAAGCCAAAATGTTCTCTTTGTTAAATTTGTGATAGCAACAAGTTACAACTGTAATGGTTGAAATGACAGAAAAGTGCAATTTCTGTTATTCACATCTGTGACAGAAAACAGAGTGTACAAATTTAGAAAATTTATAAAATTTTTGTTCATCATAAATATTGAATCATAAATTTTTATCATCACTTTGTTCATCACAAACTTTGCAAAAGTGACATTATAATCTAAATGAAATTTGAATTTTGAAAGATGCCTTGGATTCATTGAAACACATGAGATGTATTTACACAAAACACTGGATAGTTCATTTGAACTGTACTCTTTGAAGTTTTTAATGAAGTTATGCAATTGTAGTTGATGTTTTAAATTTTAAAACCAAAATAATAATTTGAAGAAAGTATACAAGTGACTACTATCCTTTTCAGGGTAGAACACTTATCCTTTTCAGGGTAAACGCTGTCACTTGATAACTTCAGTCAGTTGTGATCACAGTAACATTTCACCTTCTGCAAGGTAGACAATGTCACATTCCTACAAAAGACTTACAACAAAAGTTTGTTACAATTGCATTTCTCACAGATTTCAGTGTGAGACTCTGTCTGTTCTCAGTCACAGAGTTTTACTCAAAGAGTTGGGATATTTCCATATCTTCAATATCTGAGCCATTTTCGGCATCAGGTATTGGAACTGGAGCTGAACCATCTTTGGCTTCAGTCCCTTCAGTGTTAGTGTCTTGTTTGATTTCACTAATGGACACTTTTGGTGATTCCACCAGTGGCTCTTTTTGGAGTGCATCTGTTGATGAAACAACATTGCAACTACAAGTAGGCTTGACTGAATCTGGGGAAACAGATTCAGATGCAGTAGAAGATTCATCATTAGAATCATCAGCTGTGTTGATGATCAGCTTATCTACTTTTGGTGTTTTAGGCATCTGTCTCAAATTCTTTCTTTCCTGAATCTTTTTGCTAAATAATTCTTCTGATTTCTTTCTTCTAAATTCAGAAGCCCTGTGGTGGTCATAGATATACTGCAATTTGATTTGTCTTTGTAAGAACTCAGTCTTGGTTATTCTTTTCAATTCTTCCAGTTCAATTTTTGCCATATATAGGTTAATATGTCTGACTTCTGCTTTATCTGGAGGTGGAAGAGTGATAGGGCAATATGCTTTGACATATTTGTATCCCTTAGGACACTCCTCTGTCATTTGCAGAGTAAACCACTTAAGGTAGTTAGGCATGGTTTCAGTTCCAGACATGATGATCTTTTGCATGTCTGGATATGCCAGAATGAAATTCTTCATCACCTCAGAAAAGTGTTGACTCATATTGACCAAAGTCAGAGTCCACCACTCATTTCTTTTCACTCTATGGAACTGACATGAACAATGCAACTTTTTGAACTGAGCAAGGTGCATCATTTTGACAGATATGTCACTTCCTCTAATGCCTTTCTGTTTCATTTTCAACATTAACAGTGCAATTGATGCTGGGTTAAAAGTTTTACCCACAGTGTTGTACTTTGCTACCTTTTCAGCTTTATAGCACCATTTTTCTTCATCAATGATTGTGTGACCAAAAGGTGTAGGTATGCAGAGTGCATACATACAACAGTGATATGCAATAAGCTGTGCATATTTTAAGTCCAGATAGTCTTCTTTGATAAGACCTAACTGAAAACCTCTACCTCTAATATGACTAAGACTGAAATTTGCCAATGTCCTAAGAAAAGGAACTTTGACAAATTCTCTAAGAGGATTAGTTTTGTGCATGGGACATGTACACAATCTATGTTGAATATCGAACAATCTTTTGTGAACCCTTTGTATCTCATCCTGAGACAAGCCAAAAACAATCCTCATTTGATTGTTGAACCACCAAGGTGGTTGATTTTTAGCCATTTCATAAATCACCAAAAATGCCAACTCTTCCTCCATTGGATACCTGGGCATGCCAATGCATCCAAGGATGAATTTGAGATGGGCCAGTACATTGTAAATCATGAATGTAGTAATTTTGTTTTCGGCAAACATGTGAATCAAATAGTTCAGAAATCTGAAGTAATTTAGATTCTCAGGAAGAAGACACTGTGCAACATAAACCATGATGGGTGTCATCCTTGCCACTCTTAATTCATCATCTGTGAAGTTAGGATACCTTTTTCTCACATATGAACCATCAAGAGGGCAAGGTTCCCTAAAGTGAGTGTAACATTTTACAGAGCTCAAGTATTGAATAACAAAGTCAAAATTCAAAAAGCATACATTTGGACCTAAAGCAGGTATAAAACCAGATCTGTTTATAACAGTTACATCATTGCCATGTACCTTAAAGCCATAGTTGTACTGCTTTCCCTGTAGTTTGTACCATGACTGTCTCTGGGTGTGTACCTCTTCAGCTGTAGCCTTGGCCTTGATCTTCAGTTCATCAGCTGAGGGTTGTGATGGAACATCATTACACCATAAGTTGGTACCATGGTCTTTGGTCCTGTAGTAGTGGTCTTCTTTGCTATTCATGTAAGGTGGAGAAGGTATGTTGATCTGGAGAGGTCTGATAGGATGGCTTAGTCTCCTGAACCTGATAGACTGTGGTGACCTTTGTCTGTCAGGTGGAGTAGCCAAAAAGTCATTGGTCTCTCTATCAGCCTTTCTCTCCTGATTCTGTGCAGCAACAATGGACTCTGGGATAGAGTCTGGCCATGTCTCCATGGAGGAGTTACATGGTGGAGTGCATGGTCTACAAGCTGCATTCACCTTCTTCTTGAGCCACTGTATAGTGCAGTACACTACCAAGCCAAGCAGGCTGGTACCCACTATCTGGATATAGGTATTCATCTGTAATGATACTTAAAACAAACAATATAGTTTTAATACATAGTTTCACAATAAATCAAATTATAGAATGTTTGCAATGTTTTGAACCATTGTTGCATCAGTTAGTTAGTTGCTTGCAGCTACTTTACTTTGTACATACAGTTCTTTCAGAACTTCACCAGGATAGATGTTAACAATCAGTTCTTTGTTTACACATTTTGTTTCAGATACTTCATTGTATATAGGAGCATCATTGATGTCCTTATACAAAGGGTTGAAAGCTTCTGGTTTGTTGGAAACTTCAATGTTATCAAAAGTTTCAGAATATTCAGCACTTTCAGGGATAGAAGGTAAATTTGAATTTTGAATTGAATCAGTTGGTGGTGCTGATGCATATTTGGCTTTTGGAGGTAATTTGACTTTACTTGCTTTATTAGCTTTGATGGTCATAAATTTTGTGAGTGGACAGATATATCCAGTCTTTGTGTAGACTGAAATCAATCTGATTCTCATGTCAGTTGGATTCAGTTTCATCATGATTTCCAACTTCTTCAAAAATGGTATTGGGATAGTGGAAGGCAAAGTTATCAAATAGCCATCCACTGAAAGAGACAAATTTGATTTGACACAAATAATGTCATAGATAAAACCTCTGACATATTTGATGTGTCTGGAATGCAAGACTCCAGAAATGTTCACCATGTAGGGTGCACTAATGTGTGTACCAATATAAATTGGTACCACCCTATCCAATTTGGGTGTAGCCAATAACAGATACACTTGTGAAGTATCTGTCATGTAAAAGTTCCAAACAGACAATTTGTGACCGGTTGACAGGTTTAGTTGAGAGTAATATGCACAAATGTACTTCAACAGCAAGTACAGAAGGTACACAATAGCAAGTGTCATCAGGGTGATCAGTATCAGAAATATCCAAATATTGTACTTTATGCTAGTACCAGTTTCAGTACAGGTCAAAAGCTGAGCCTGGGCTCCAGGTATACTTGTTACAGATTGAGCCAAGTTATACTTGGTAAGCATAGTACCTAAAGCAAAGAATTTTGATCTGATACTACCAACTTTCCAAATCAGTATGCCTCCTATTACACAGGCCAGTATGGCAACTGCAGAGCCTGCTAATAGAAAAGCAAAGATCCAATTATCACCATGATTCCAATTTTCAATGTCATTCATACCCAAAGCTTTGTCTTGTTTTGAAAAGTACAAGTGATTTTTCTTTTTCAAAGCCCTGACTACTTTGCTAAAGGGTACACCTTCCTCTCCATCAGAAGTCTCTGCCACATCATCACTTTCTTCAGCTAACAAATCAATCTCCTCTGGATCTTGTTGCCAGTATTCAGTTAGCAGTAATGTGTCATTGACCTCATTTGCTTCAACAGTTTCTTCAAACAGATACATATGGACAGCCATGTTGATGGTAAAATGCAAAGTTAATTTTTGTGAAATAAACCTTGAATTGTTTGTACAGTAAATCATGTTCTCCTGAATAAACCATACTCCAGCAGTTATGGAACACAAACACAATTCAGATTTGTCCAGAATTACATATTCTCCTCCTTGCATAGGAGTAGCAATTTGATCATTTGAACAGAGAAAATCCCATTTGGTAGGCAAACCAGCTAAAAGCAAATGATTCCCTGAATCCAGAACAGTAGGAGTTGGCTGCAAATTTGGATAATACTGAATTTCACATTTTGATTTGATCATGTCAATGTCTTCATACATGTAAATAGCTGACTCACATGTGTGGTCACTATTATGTTTGATCAGTTGGAGCTGTTCACAAAAGTAGCTCTCTCTAAATTTCCAACACTTTTCCAAATCTTTTCTTTCAAGTGCAATGTATGTGTCAGAACTCATAGCCAAAAGCTCCTTATCTGGTTTGATCCAGGTATAGGTGTTCTCAGATTCAGTGGAGTCAATCATGACAGGATTCATGTGATAAGGAACGGGTACTGTTGTCAAATCAAACAGTAAAAGTGGTTCCTGTTTAATAGGTTTGATGAACAATGGAATCTGGATGACAATAGTCTCATTAGCATAACCAAATTGCACAAAAGGCAGGTTATAATACTGATGAACCTGATCTAAGATCATTTCATAATCAGGGTAAGATTCCTTCAATTCAGTCTTTACATGCTCCATCAGTGAGGCTAAAACACTTGGATGTATGACTGTATGTGATAACAATCCATTGGACAAATTGTCCAATGCATCCAAGAAATGGTCAAGTTCAGTAATGATTTGTTCATAAATGGACAAATATCTTTCTATTTTTACCATCAGAACACTGGTCATCAGTGTCAGAAATCTGATTGAGTCAGCTTGGTCAGAAATGCTGACATCATGTAGAATCAGTTGAGATTCAATTTGGAATATTTTTGTACCAATCTTGTTAATTTCCAATTGGTGTCTATGGAGTTCTGCTCTCAAATGCACAAACTCATCCAATGTAGCTTGAGCAATGGACATCATGTCCTTTCTCACTGCCACAATATCACTTGCCAGTTGTCTCTGTCTTTTTGCCAAAATCTTCATTGCTTGACCCATTTTATGATCTTTTCTATGGTCCAGATATGTTGACACTCCTTGCATGGCCAAACCAAGGAATGCACTGATGAATCTCCTTTTTCTAACCTTTCCAACCTTTGATTCATCATCTATCTGACCACTACCTTCTTTAGGAATTTCACCAAAGGTAGATATAGTAAAATCAGGTAATTGTGTTGGTGGTTGATCACCTAGCATTTGTGTATCCTCTGACTCAAAAAGAGGATCACCGTCCATAACCTCTTCATCATCATCAAGAAGAGTTACCTTATTTTTGTCTTTCAATTTGCTAGAGTCAGTCTTATTCAAACCAATAGTATTCATAAGAAAATACTCTTGCAAAGTAGAAGTTTGAGGTGGAGCTCTGGTAGTCCTAACCCTTTCAATTGGGACTGATCTACCAGTTCTAGAAGTCCTGCTATCCCCGTCTCTAGGGAGGACTTGTTGAGTGTCCACATAAATATTACCACCTTCAAAAATATTTAAACCTATGTCTTCATCACTATCAGATCTGAATCCTGGAATCACTGCTGGAAACTGTTGGGTAACAATCTGATTGATATGCCTTCTGTACTGTTGTTCTTTCTTTAAACTTTTGATGTAAACAGGCCAGGTATTTTTGCAAGTGAAGTACAAGACAGATTTTTGACTAACTACCAGGTCTTCACAAAAACTATGTTCCTCATTAATTTCTCTTACTTTAAATTTAAAATTTGGAATTTTCAAACCGACAAAAAGGTTATATTTATTGACTCCATGGACCATGTGGCCCAAGTAGTCATATTTAATCCCCCAGGCTGGCCTAAGATCTGAAGTAGGCTTCAGCACTGGATCTCCAAATATTGTCCAACAGCACAGAAGAGTAATCAAAATTAAAACCCATAGAAACAAAATTGCCTTATTCATGCTTAGAAAAGTAAAACTTTTCTTACCTCTGTTCAAAATGATAATTTTGAAATCAAAATTTATATTTCTGAATCCAATCCAGGACAACTCAGAAATATTTCTCCTGTTTTTCTTTTCCTGAAGCAGAAACTGTATTTTCAGAATTAAAGTTGTCTAGTTGAGTGGCTGTGTATCTGTAAAAACAAAGCTGAGAATTGTTAAAACTATTGAGTTGAGTGGAATTGAGTGGAGTGTAGTCTGAGGTCTTTCTTCTCTTGAATCATATAGCAGAATGAAGTACCACAGAGATCATCTACACTATGAACCAATTTTGCAGCTAAGTTTAGCCAACCGATAAGATTCAATAACCATTTCTGATGTCAGCTATGGTGAAATAATCACACAATTTATTTCACAACTCAAAACCATTTAGTCACAAATTTCACAACTATTTCACCATGTTTGCACCACTTTTAACATCAGCCAGTCATGGTGAAATACCAGATAAACTTGTCAAAATGAAGATAAACATGTCACATTAGCTCCTGGTTTGCAGCTATTTTAGGAAAATTTGTAGATAAGTTGCATATGAAGTAAGCTTCACCATATGGTGAAATCAGAT
>JBCEWB010083031.1:0-11417 GCA_039654565.1 Peronia peronii
TTTTGTTTTTTTTTGTTGTTGTTGTTGCTTCCTGTGAACAAACCTTCAATGTCTTGTTTTGATCCAGTAGGGCGCATTTATTCCACTGGCATAACTGGGCAATATTGTAAACAGTACCGTTACGATTGTCTTTGCTGTTCCATTTGCACACTAGATCAGCGGCAAGGAAGTGGGACACAAGCTGTATGACACAGAGCTGTCCAGTGTTCTAGTGGATGGCAGCAGTGGAGCGGACACGCCTGTCACCTGGGTAGATTCAAGATCAGCTGCAGGTGAGACAAGAAAAGAAGCCTTGAATGTTGTCAGTTCTGTAGTCATGTTCCATAGTGCTTTTTTGTACAGATTAACTTTTCAAGATGATAGATTTTTAATACTTATTGATATTATTGTATGATAATCTAACTTTGGGCATGTGTGCAAGCTTCTTGCACTAACTAGGATGAAAAAGTGTTCATTTTTACAGGTACTGGCACTTTCAAGAGGAAATATAGCGAAATAGTGCCAGTTATTTTATATGACAAAGAAATCAATATTTGTTTTTTCTCTATCATTCTGGAGCAAAATGTGTACAATGTAGCTATTAACATTGTTGCATAATTTTCATTTGTTCATTTAAAAAAGGTTTCAAACATGCAATTATGCCAGAACATGTGTTGAAATGTGAAATTCAACATAGATCTGGTTTTAGACAAAACAATCAACTTTGGAAGTTAACTTTTGTTTGTGATAGATCAAGCAAGGAACATAATGAAGGTTAGACAAAATCTTCATTACAATTACAAAAATTTCTCTGAACCAAAAAAAAAAAATTTAATGAATAGTAGTATATGGCAGTTGCGTTGATACTTGCTGGTTTTTATTTTGTGATCGTGTAGATAGTGTTGAATCTGGTTGAAAGTCGACCTCTTAGGATCAGAAAGAACTGTTAACTTCAAACAAGTTAACCAAATAACCAATACAAGGATATAAAGGGAAAAATAATAGGACTGCTAAGAGGGTTGACTTCAAGCAAGAATTTACTTTTCAGAAGTTGGCTTTAAGCAGACTACACTGTATGATATTTGTTCTTTTCATCAGCAGGGAAAGCAGATCTACCTGCCCGAGCTGGTTATTGCAAAGTATGTGAATGTTACATTGCAGTACGGGATCATCATTGTATTTGGTGAGACATGGGATGAGATCTTTATTCTATTTGCAAATGTTGTTGGTTTTCTTTTCCTTTCTGTATTTAAACAAAAAATAAAAACTCTTCTGCCTTGTTCTGATGTTTACATGTGACACTGGAGTCCAGGTCTGTTGGAAGGGGTTTGGGGATGGGGTAAATGTGTCTGTTGCTTAATATTATACATCATCAACTGTAAAAGGAATTTCCTTCTAGGATAAATACCATATGTGCCATTCATCTTTCTTTCCCTTACATTACCATACTTCCTTTATCTTTTACCTTACTTACTTTATACCTTACCCTATCTTCTATCTTATCTTACTTTGCCTTGCTTTACCCCTTATATTCCCTTACTTTACCTTGCCTTATCTTACCCTTAACCTTATCTTTACCTTACTCTGCCTGTTATCTTGTCTTACCATACCGTAACTTTACTTTACCTTACCTTTTGCCTTACATTTTATTTTTCCTTATCCTACCATATCATACATTATTTTACCAAACTATACCATACCTTACCTTATCTTATTTACCTTATGTCATCTAATTGGGAGTAAATGCATGTCTAACTTGCAAAGTCTGACATGCAAATGCAATATTCGGGTATCGCGATATGGCACCGCTTCTCTGGGGCACGTCGAAAGGGACCGGACCCGAAAACGGAACGGAATGGGAGTAATTTTATCTTGTATCATTTAATCTGGTCTTATCCTTTCTTAGGTTGTAAGACTTAAAATAAGTTTATCATTATTTTCCCTTGATTTCCAGGATCAACAGTTGTGTTGGAGGTCCCAACCATCGCTATTTCCTCTGTGCCATGATCATGTTTGTGCTGACCGGCGCGTATGCGTCCCATCTCACCTTCACCACTATATGCACCCCTAAGATGTATTATGACTGGTTCCTCTTGCCCAACGACTGCCGCTGGCTCTACAATGATTTCCTGTAAGTGGCTCTTTCTTTTGGCAGCAGTGTGACTCATAGCTTACACTTATATTTTTTAAAAATGTCATTCTATGTTTTTCCGTTTTCTTGTGGAGTCTATCTGCTGAGGAAGTTTGTAATACTTTTGATGTGATTTGCTCAAGACAGCGGTCATTATTTTATGCATATTAATTGCTTTTCAAATCACGTACAATTCCATAATTTGTGAGGTAATCATCTTATGTTTGCATTTGTGCCAGTACTGTTATTCTTCGATGTTAATAAATAAACATTATTATAGAAATGTTCAGGCATTACCAAAGTTTCTTTTTACACTTTTAGGATTAACTCACTGAACCCTGACCTGCGGAGCCATGTTGACCTCTGTATCAGTGTTTTCAGTTATTCACTGAAGCTAGAAAACTAAGATATTGACTTGATTTTTTGCACACACACACTTTTCAATGTTTTTTCTTGTTCAATAGTTTTTGTATCTTTTGAATTTTCAAAAAACCATGAAAACGCTAGATATAAGTAAAGATCTTCTTGACAACAGAACGAGAAATAAGAAAAAAATGTGTTGTTCATCTTTTTTTCGTGTCGTAATTATCATGTGCACAAAATATAATCACATAATAATACTCAAGACTAGATTTGAATGAAATAAAAGAGGAAATGGGGACTATAATGATGATGAAGAATGGGAGTGAAAGAATCGATAATAAGTTCTGGAAACCTGCTTTTGTTACCATAAATAGCTCTCATATAGAAATCTTTTGCATTTCCAGTAAAGAAAATGGTTCTCCTTAGAGTTCGTAAATCCATCGATTTGCATAGTTTTTTTTTTTAATAGTAGTGTTGCTTTTCTTGCATTGACTATATTCAATGCACATGTTCAATATGTCAGCTATGGCCAATTTAAGGATTCAGTAGGTTCAGTGTGTTTCTGGTGATAGTCACAATCTGTTCTCTCTCTCTTATAGGACCTCCATTTGTTTCGTGACAGCCATCTACACAATCATCGCCACAGCCTTCATGAGCATAGGGCTCCTGTTCCAGTTCATACTTATCAGCCAAAATGTGACATCGCACGAGCTGGCCCAGGCACACAGGCAGGGCTTGACCAGATGTGTCCTGTTTCTTCCTAACAATCCCAACAACCAGGGCTTTCTCAGGAACTGGATGGAATTCTGGCTCCTGGAATCTCGGACTGCCAGCTCAAAGTCAGCAGCCTAATGATGGTTTTCCCATCATGGTAGAATCACTTTCTTCTCCATGTAATCTACTTAACCATGAACTCCATTTGGAATCATCAGGATGCCTCCTGTCAAGATATGCCCTCATTTTCTTCATCCATCACAGTTATGAACCAGAGAGGAAATAGTGTATAACAGTTTTAATTCACCCGGGATATGCTTGATTGCTTTAAACTTTATTGCCAGTATATTTGCTGTAAATGTTGTTGCCATCAAATGAAAAGCAACAGAATTTCTAGCTTCGGAGCAGGTTGTGGCTTGATGATGACTTTCTCAGTCGTAGAATCTACTATCGAAGAAAGATGAGTGAGTTTTTTAAAATTTTCTACCAGTAACGTGGACCGTATGCATGGCTTTAAAATTTTAATTCAGAACATCCCAAAAATGATGTGAGAGGTTGTATTATGACTGTGGTAAATATACCTGTCTTGGAGTGATTTTACTGTCTTTTATTTGTTTTTGGAATCGTCTTCTTTTTTTTTCTTTTGCCCTCAGTTGTCCAGTTCTGAAAAGCTTGAAGTCAAGGGAAACTAACAGGTATATATGTCGGTGATAAGAAACAAAATTTTTAAATATAATATATGTGTATATAGTTGTTACATTTTTTATATGGCTTTAAGGTTTAATGAGTTGTGATGTTCTGACTTGATTTTGTTATATCTTGCAATACATGAATATATGTAAATTATATTGTTATAGTGGAATATGCAAACACATAATTATGTGCATGCCTATGGAACATGTGTTGGAGGAAATCCACTTCCTTTCGCAAACTTTTCTCATCATCTTTATTATATGTTTTACATCAGGGATGTTACGACTTCAGTTGGAAATCTGACTCTCTCATCATTGGGGACTTTTCTACTTTTAGCTGATCAACTGCTGATTTTTGCGAAGCTCTCTAGCAGTTTGGTAGTAATTTTTGATATGCCACAAGTCCCTCACAGTAACAGTGAAACCGGACGTAGGATAGAATTTTGTGGATGCTCACAATGAAAGTTGAACTGACCGAGGTTGGAAGAAGGAAATTTGAAGTTCCTAGTGCTTACTTTCTCACACCTGGCTATATGCAGTCGAGTGGTCACATGCGAGTTGTTGATGGAAAATCAACACACCAAGTTATCAACGGCAACAAATAATATGCCCATGGGCTTAGGAAGGAGGGCGGCTATCCGCAATCTAGATGTAGATCTAGAAAATAATTATGCTCAATGATTATGAGGACAGCACTACTCATGCGCTCCCAGGTTCCTGTGAAACCATGCTAACTTTCTTAACTTGAAAGGTCTAGAAGTGTTTTATTTTTCAGAATTTTTTGTGTGTGTGTCTTATGGTACCAGATTGCACTGGGTGAAATTGATAAAATGGGGGCAGAAGAGGAGGGGGTAGAACATTTTCTGACTTTTTGTTGAAAATAGTGTGATATCCCTGTCATCCTGTCATATATTTTTTGTTTATTTTCTTTTTTTTCCTTATACGTGTTTGACTGAAAGAAAGGAAGGAAGAAAGAATTCAAGAAAGAGAGAAAGAAAATGGTGAATATCTAGCAGGTTGTACACTTTGTTTTAACTTCAAAATTGTCATGTAGTTGTGATCAAGGAGATAAGTTGTTCAGTAAAAACACAAACGTAAATGAGACAGGATATTAGTCTGAATTTGAGCTGTCAGTCTGTACCACAAGGGAGATATGCGCAGATGTGACAATGTGTGAATTTTGTTTGATGTTGGTGGATATTATTACTTAGTTTAACATGTAGTAACACATATACATGTGAAATGATGTATCATGCGTGAAATCTCACACACTCGAACACACATTTTCATGGGACACACGCATGCCAAAAATCATGTATAGAAAGACGTGAGAAATGATAATGATATATCAAAACGCATAGGCATGAGAATTGATGTGCAGTGTACAGAAACACATACACATGAGAAATGGTGTACAGAAAAAACACACTTTGGAAATGTGTATGTGAGAAATGATGGACAGTGTATGGCAGGACTTCCAGGGGAAGTGATAATTGATGTATTGAAAGATAAACATGTGAAATTGATATGACATTTAAAAATACATACCTGTGTGGAATGATGTATGGAAACACATGCATGTGCTGAATGATGTCTGATGTACGGAAAGGCACACATATATAAGACAAATGGTGTTTCCTTGACTGATGGACAGGGTATCTTGGCTGGTCATATTATGGTATCATAGGATAACTTAAAGATTGGTACAATTCAGAGATGTCAAAGTTTCTACTTTAGTTGACAAAGAGGCTTTTTGATTGTGATGAACTTTCTTAGTCCTGGATTTAAAAACAACAACAAAAATTATTTATTTATGTTTTTTATTTGATTACTTCAGTTTTAGAGGCAACTGCCAAAAAGTTGGTGAGAGTGAAATATTTTCCTACAGTTTGATGAAAACAAAGTTGACATCATGAACAATTCATAGATTCCCCACAGCTGGAAGAATGCAGTTGTTGGGGATATTAGCTCTAAGATGAGTGACCCAACTCCAGTTAATGATATATGATTTTGTCATGATGAACCCCAATCAAATGATCAGATATTGCTTTTTACATCATAGCTGGTTCTCTCTCTTTTTTTTTTTTTTTTTTTTGTTACGGCCAACAAAATAGTGAAGCTGCTGTTTTCTTTTTTTTTTTTTTTTTTACATTACTGGTATTTTTGTGCCTGTTTTATCTTTCCATTTCTTTGTTTTTATTGTAAGTCAATTATTTTTTTTTTTATGTGCATTTGACACAAACTGGTGTGAGACAGGGATAGGCAGTCTTGTTTGCTAAGTCAGTTTATAATTTAAGAATCTTCATAAACTGGTCACAATTTAGGAATCTTCATGAATATTGTCATTGCATTTCTGTATTATTTTGCTTCTGTCCCTTTGTCTTTTGGTTGTATTGATCACCTATGCTTCAAATCAAATACAGAAAGCAGGGAGAAATGAAAAGAATGAGGGGAAAGATTTACTTATTTATTTTGTATTGCTGTATATATGTCCTAATAGCTGCAATTATTAAACGGTAGTCTCTAGTCATAGATAATAAATAAAAGCTTATTTGATACACTTCATTCAGAGAAAAAAAAAATGAGTTAGTTTGGCTGTAACCAGAGATATTGCCAGTTGAAGAGAGGGCTGCCCTTCAGCACTGATTTAAAACAGACGAAAAATCAACAGTTTAGTACATAAATCTAAATATCCATCTTTTAAGTTCTTTATATACTTAAAGTCTGCACATAGGAGCAAAATTTTATTATTCAGGGTCAGAACTGAATGTTTTTTTCAATTTCTACAATATCAAGATATCAGTTATCAGATCACCTTTTATTACATTCAATACCCAGTCTCCCTGTTGAAGTCTAGCGACTTACAATTCATTGTGACTGGTGGCGAGACATATTGAATCATTTAAATGAAATTTCAATTTGCCACCAGTGCAGGAGACATCTTACAAACTTCAGTATTTAGGCCATCTATTCATTAACAGAATCAATAGATTTCTTCAATTTGATTTTTATTAGGCCTTTCAGTCTTTTATTTAGATTTTATTTCAGCCATAAAGCAGATTTCTTTTTTAATGTCAGTCCTTAGTTGGTCAAACATAAATGTGCATTTTTTTTTTCTGCACAGACATAAACTTGCAGATATTTGTGGACACCACATATGAAAAGAGCATTTAGTATTTAGAGGAAATTTGTTAAACTACAGACCTCTAAAGAAAAAAAAAGAAGCAAAGAAAACAAAGCGTTTCACAAATTGCACATACATGTATCCGTACAAAAGTAGTTATCTAAAATATTTTAGATTACATGTAGTTTTGTGTCCCAGATTGAATGGAATGTATGTTTGTTCATCTACATCTACATTTCCTGCATAGCATAAAAAAATGAATTTGCCAGACAAATTGTTCAGGTCAGTGAAATTTTTATTAGCATATGTATTATCATTATTCCTATTGATTTTTTCAGCAGTTTGTACTTTTCCAAATTTCATGATTATTCCTTTAATTAATTTTGATTTAAGTTGATAAATGTATATATTTATGATGTATTTTCAGGGTTACCCATGTATTTTTCTGTCTACTCTTTGCAAAATTTTGCTTTATTGTGACCATGGAAATTATGACTATGTATTTAAACTACAGTGTATACTGTAGAGTATTGTATGATTCTGCATTCTCAGAAATCTTTGCCACTCACCATTTTTAAACTGCTCAAAACTTAAAATTTCATACTGTGACGTTCTAATTATGGCACCTATTTCATTCAGTTCACCCTGTGAAAAATAAACGTTACATGAAATGGCCGAGGATTTTTGATTGGACAGGTTTTGACATCTTTCAGATGTGGCATGCGTTGATTAAGCACATGTCTTTTTCTGTGCTGTAAATTGCAGTTTTGAAAATTCACACATTTGTCCATTTCTTGGACATATGGGACTCATGCAAGCTGTGCAAGGGCAGTGAAAACTTTGAACTCAAACCTGTCTTGGGAGAGACGGGCTTCACCAGGTCCAGCCATCCAACACAGGTCACATGACACAATTTTCCGTGGTGCCCCGATGACTCTAGATGCAATTTAGATGTGGTGATAATGATGATGGTGACATGTCTGTCGAGAGCACAATTAATGTCCAATGCATAAGTACTTATTCTCAGGTGGGGGCTCAGCCATTATGTATTTTTATTTATTATATGTAGTCTGTCAATCGTAAGAAAGAAGAATTATCTCCAATTTAATTGCATGCCCCAGTTTTTGGTGAGAAGAATTTTTGTGGCTGGAAATTTTGGAATTTGGAAATGTTGCCCGGACAGTAGCATCTCCGCCTACTCCCCATCTGATTCTTTACTGTCAAGAGTTCTTTAACATGTTTAAGATATATATAAATATTTCCCCTTGTCCATGAAGAATAGTGATGAAAGATGATTAGAGGAGTCCTTGTATTGTCTTCTTAACTATCTGCTTTGAGCTTAGCATATTTTTTCTCTCTTGTTATTATAAGTAATGCTTTCTATGTTATTCTATGACCATTCACTACTGGGACCAGTGGTCAAAATAGACTTACAGTACTCTCTTGTTTATTGCAGGTGTTAGGTTTCAGGACTCCCCGCGATAAATGAAAATCCACGAAGTAGGGATACTATATTTATTTTGTTATTTATATACATTTTAAACCTTTATAAACCTCCCCCATACTGTTAGCAACCCTCTCTCTACTGTATTACCCTTCCCCACACTCTTATAAACACTTTGATATTTATGAATATTTTTTTTTGTGCTCTGCGAACGTATTATGGTCCACTCCCATATACATGTAAGGTTATATATTAAATTATTAATATATATATTAAAAAAAACCCACATTACAGTGAAGCCACGAAAGGTGAACCGCGATATAGCTAGGGAGTACTGTAGTGGTCTCTTGCGACCAGATTGTCCTTTTCAACCATCAAATTGCATTTTTTGATTTGATTCAGGATATTGGATTAGACTTTGTAGATTCTAGATGTAGATTCTACACTCCAGAAGGGAAAGTCACACTTCAGTCCAAATGGCTTCAGAAGGGTTATAAGGGTTAGATTTAAGATAAGAATATTATTAGACTTAAAGAGTACAGTAGGAGTTAGGGGTTATTCAAGTACTCTGAAGCATTTAGTTGCAATAATACAAACATCTGGGAAGAATAGACCATAAGACTAATTTGATCACCTGATACCAATAGCTTCATCCTATTATAATTCCAAAGTGTTTGTAGTTCTCATTGTGTCCTACATATGAAAGCGTACCACATCGATTTCTTATATACATAGGTGTTTTTTGAGGGGAAGGAAAGAGTTTTTATGAATGTTTTTTTTCGTAATCATGTCTACACAAAGGAGATGAAGAGATTGTTGATCATAAACTATGATGAGAAAAGTGTGACTGAATTGTATTAAACATTGATAAGAATCAAAATTTACTGCCATGTTCAATATAATTTATCTGTGTGGGAATAAATCATGTGTGACTAAACCATACAAGGAGATTGGAACAAAGTTTTAGATCTACATTTATTAGATCACACTCATACTCATACGAACCCATATACAGTCCCAGTTGGAAAAACATCATGTTTGAAATTCATAGAGGATTACAGCTTTGAAGTAGAAACCCCTTGTAAGATACGTATTCTATCCATTAGTAAAAAGTCTACGATGCATACCAATTTCTTTGAGCCAGCTGAATTCTGATCCTTGTATTTGAAAATTTTCTAAGAGCTGAATGATCCTTGTGACCTTATTCAGGACAGTCACGAGATCTATCTTTTTTTTTTTTTTGCCATAGCAGCCAGAAGCTGTGACAGTTAGTTGTTTTTTTAACATCAAAACATAGTTATAGTTTCGTAACTTTTTTTGAGTTTGTTTGTACCGAAATTTAATCTTTCATATAAAGTGTGCCATACACTAAAGGGTAAAATGCTCAAGTGGATAATGCAAGCTGGTTTTTCAGGTGATATGAGCTTTTGGTTAGAGAGAATCTGCCACAGAATCTTGGCATGTTATAGCTATTGGCTTGATTAGTTGGCCTTGGTCAAGGCAGGACATACCAACTACATGAAAAATGATGTCTGTTACTGTTAGTTAGTAATCATAAAATATGAACCATGCCCTAGATTTTCACATCGAAGGTATTTTGTCTGATATGTTTCATAATGAAGTCATAATTAATGAATTTGAACGAAAAATATGTTTTATTTGTAAGGACTCAGTCAGAGAGCATTTCTGTAGCATGAAGGCTTGATGACTCAATTAGTAGACTGCATTCATCTTCTTCAAGCCACACACTACAATTCCACTTGAGTAAATGGTTTGAACATACCACTATATGCATGTTGGCATGTAAAAGTATAGCTGACTAGCTGACTCAATACATAAAGAAACACAGCTTCACTTATGGATTGTATATTTGGAATACTTATATTACCTATGAATTTCTACTGCCTATCATGCAGAAAAGCAACTGACACTCATGGCATTACTGAGTATGAGAGCTATCAGATAATATCATTAAAAAAAGAAATGGGCCAATAGAACATGAATTACTGGACTAGAATCATAGTGGCATAAATTATCAAATGTCATGTCCTGTAAACATATTTTGCCTTTGATTTACAGGTGAAGAGAATAGAATTTCATAGGAAAACATCATCACAAGCACTAGCACTAGTTTTGAAGAGAAAATTAGTTGTTGGAAACATGTATTGTTATTAATTATTAATAATTATGTCTGGCTTCTGTGGTGCTGAGAGCGAGTCAAGGGATATGATATTCCGGGGATGTCTGTTTTCATATAAATGTGAACCCAAAATTGGCAGATTTCAAAAGCTCTATATTCAGAAGAAATAAGCCAATTTTGGTGCAATTTGGTACAGTCTGACATGATACGGACATAGGTGATGTGAACACCCGCCATGACGCAATGACCCTCCAGTCCTATATATATATTCAAAGTACTGGCAGTAGAGGGCATATTGACACGTATTCGTGAGTTTCGTGACCAATGACCTCCCCACCTCCCCTCCCCAAATTGTTCTCCTGGACCCAAAGACAAATCAAACATTGACTCCCAATATGTTTTCTAGTGACATAGTCTGATGATGTTTTTTTTAATCTCTTATCTCCATTTCAAAGTTGCTATATCATAACATTAACCAGATGAATTCTACTGCCTGATCAGGTTTTGCCATTTGGACTTTCCAGTCGGCTCATTTTAAATTCCAGGCATAGCCTAGCATCTCAAACGAAAGGCAGTCTCTGCTACAAACTAAGGTGGATGCAAAATGGCCTATGCCGAAGTCTTTCGTAACAATTCACAACACTGTAACCATACTCTCCTGCATATTGCCTCATGTGTATGTTCATCTGATTTTACACTGTTGTGGGTCGATGTGTTGATTTGACCTGTGCTGATTCGACTAGTATAACTTTAGTATTACACAATCTGTAACATTGAGCTGATATGATGATTGTTTGTTTGTGTTGGGATTTAACGGCGCAGCACGATCA
>JBCEWB010083031.1:18685-28994 GCA_039654565.1 Peronia peronii
GTGAGTATCTCATTCCAGGAACAAACAACATAGAGGAGATCTCACCTTCACAAACAAGACAAGTCATATTTCAATCTCAGTGTATGATTTTGAGATACACAGTGGTCAGAAAATTTCACTGCAACGTTCATATTAGCTAGTCCAAAATGCCCGCCACGAATGCCATGGTAGTGAATTTCAACTAAAATCTACTGTGTTTGTCCTTGTGTGGTCTGTTTGTTCTAGCATTGCTAGTGTAGTGTTTGGTATGAATGAACAGAACTGAATCTCCTCTTTCTACGGATGTTTATTAGAATTCAATACTCCCTTAGTGAAGAGTTCTGGTGAATCATTCAATAAGGTCTCCGACTTGCATTTTTTGCAGAACAAACGGCTGAATTTTGCATCCCATCTCTCTTATCATATTCAGTAAAAAAGAAAATGCTTTTCCTGTTTTGCACAACAAAGTACCAGTCCTGTATTATTTTCTCACCGAGAGCATCTCTATGATATCCAGGGTTCGACAAATGCCTAGATGTATCTGATGAAGGTGAACTGATTTTGTGAGGCATTCCCATCATGAGCCTTTACAGCCTGTAGCAACGATGAAAAACACATAGAAGTACTTGTATATCCTGGTGGTACTGATGACAATAAGTTTGTGGAAAGCATAAAAACAGAACTGATGAATATGCTATGAAAATTCACCATGGCAAATTTGGCAAAATAAGGTCTGATTAATGCCATACTCTGTAAATGCCCAAACAGTTATCTTAATCAGGTCCATAACGTTGGCAGATAATCAGAGAACAAAGTTATTGATATAAACATTGTCCTACGTGAGGGTTCTACATGATTATTATCTATCACTTATAGTGCTTAATTAAAAGTGCCTTATTCTTCACCAACACACAATCTTTCCTCACATCCCCCTGCATGTAGAACTTGATCATTCTTTTTCTTTGTACAACCATCTTCTAACTAATATCACATCTCATTCTTCCTTTGCACACTGTCTATCTTCATATACCACATCACACATCACTTCATAATTCTTTCACTTTGTACAATCTCCTTCCTTATATCACCTCATGCTCCAATAAAATATAATCTTTCTTCACTCATGCTACCTCACAAACAATTTGATCATTCTCCTATATAGTGCAAGTCTCACTACATAACATTCCATTACCATCAAACTTCAAAGCATCTTCCATTACAAAACATTTCTAATTAACTCTCTAGTTTCATATTGTCTTTCTTTACACTTCTGAATAATTCACAGAATTCTTAGCCGTCTTCACATTATTTCAATATTTAACAGTTTCACATATTTTTTCTTCACAAGTTATTACTTTATTCTCCGGTTTCACACAATTATTCTTCTGGACATTGTTGCGATAATTTACAGCTTCACATAATTGTCTTCATGACATCACCTGATTCTCTGAATTCACACAATTTTTTTTCATATTATTCCACATTTCCCCTGCTACAAACCTCCTATTAAATGTGACACTGTCGAAGGGTTAAGCATTGGCAAAGAACCTATGCCGCCGAGTTGAATCCTACAGGGTGTAGGGAAAGATTTAAAATCTGCATTTTTTTCAGTGATTTAGCAGTCTGACAGCTTCTTAAGTAAGTAAGTCTGTTGTTTAGCCTTTTTCAAGTATATTTCAGAGGTCCCATGTGTGTTACGCAGGTTAAACCCTGGGCAGTTAAAAATTGCATAAAGAGTAAACAGACACGCTGTTGTGTGAAAAAAATTCACATTCCAAATGTTCATCCACAAAAATTGTTCTCATCAAACTGGGCGCTCACTAAAAACTGAAATAATCTTACTTTCTTAGGACTGAAAGGTCAGACACATAATAAACATTTTTTTTGAAAGTTTTAAAAAACTTTCTCCACGTATCAATATTCTTCAGTAAGACGTAGTCTTCCATCATGTATTTCTCCATATCCTTGCGCTATTATTCTTTTAGTGCTATAATAATTTCATCACCGTCCAGCATGTTATAGGAAAACACTTTCCGATCCATGTACATCAAACGATCAAGCCAGTTGGCTTGTATATCAAGATAAAAGAGCTGGAACTTGGTGGCCGAGCATCCCGCGACGTTACTCAAATTTTTCTTCAAGTCGCGGATAGTTTGACCGGCATCAATGTCCATATTCTCTTCCTTGATCAGCTGACCGTTGGGACCTTCTACTTTCACCTGGTGTAGAAGAGAAAGAAAGAGGGAAAGAAAGGTCAATACTTTCACAACACATATTAGGCTGATGAATTTGCTCTTTGCTTACTATTCCTCTATTCAGTATGGATAACTCATGGTGAATTGATCTTTCCTGACTGAATTGAGTAGATATCATGTAGATGAAGCATAGGCAAATGAAAGAGTTTCACCACATAGTGAAAGTGAAACAAGTTTGTACTGGCACCCACATGTAAGGATGTGACCTGAACGTTAAGTAATTATATGGGTACATTTTTTATGCGCGGATACAGATATGCAGTGCAACACCTACCACCGGCTTCTCATCGCACTCAGAGTGATATCTACTGATGGCCTTCTTGAATAATTCTTTAGTGCTAGGAAAGCATTCAAATTACTTCACTAAATTTTACGTCTGATTCTCGAAATGGTTGAACCGCCCTTGAAGTTTGATCTGTCATTACACCTGATTGTTACCAACCCAACGCTTCTTGACTCGGTGTTTAGAAAAGAACGCTAGAATAAATTTTAGTGTTTTTGAGAACTGATTGAACATAACTGGATGCAGGAATTTCCCAATGTTTTTACGAGTTTTTAGTAATAATCATAGATAAATATATTAGTAAGTGTCAGGTCATGGGTGGAAAGTAACATAATATCCAAGTATGGTGGATGCCAAACTACACTGCAGTCTCACGACATATGACCAAAAACACCTCTGCAAAAGTTTTCTTCAGGAAAATCAAAAAAAAAAATATGATTTGAGCACAAGGAAAGAATCCATCTTCACAAATCTGTGAATATTTTTGGTTTCCAGCAAGGTGAGATAATCTGGCTCATGGAAAAAAAAAAAAACGATAAAAAACAAAATTTAAACAAATAAAATCACTCACCTCCTGTTTTGGCAGGCTTGCAGTGCAGAGACTAAATTTAGATACATGTTTATAAGATGGTCGTCTCAAAAATGGCCACTTTACAGAATGAAAAATCTAATCCTACTACTCATAGCTGAGTCTTATTACTCTACATTACAAGTTCTGATTGTTTTGGCAAACCTTACCTTCACCTTCACCTGTTTCTTTGGTTTCAGCTGCACTTTGACCAGAGGATCGAGTTTCCCATGCTGTTGCTCTAGTTCATAATACCTGGAAAGTGGATCATAGTCTGCTTATATTGAGGAGGGGGGGGGGGGAGGAGGAGGAGGGAAGGGGGAGGAGAAACAGAAGCAAATGCCTCTGTACACTATATCACTATTACTGAACTGTCAGTTTCATGATCTGAATGCTCACCATCTATAATGAATTAGACACTAACAGTGTTAATCACATTATATCACAAAATTAAGATGAGCCATGAGGCTCAAAAAGCAAAGTAGAAAACACACATCAGCTAACAGAGTATCAGCAAAATGTGGCTTGAAGTTTTGAGGAAGAAATTAAAAGGTAAAATTTACTTCAAGATTCCAAGTGAAATAATGCTGTTTAGCAATTACCAAGCCCCAGTTACTCAAAAATGAAGAGGTTTTTGCATTTACTGTTTAAACCTGAGCAATTTACTCCAATGACACATAGAAATTTAAATTCTTGCAACTTTATGTAGAAATATGAAAACTGATATTCAAATGGCGCTCTGTAGGAATCCATCAGTTTGTGAACAGTTTATTTTGAACATTTTTTTTCTCCAAAGTAGTAGAAATCTAGCCTTTTGACAATTTCTCAGCATTTCAAAAATTCATCTAAAAATAAATCAAAGAACATCTTCAGGAGTCACACAACTCTTAGAATGTAGGGCAGATATCAACCTTTAATGATATGGGTCTCATGAAAAACTAACAATGTTCCTCATCAACTGATTTCTTTGCAGCTCCATTTCTCAACTGAAGTATATGTTTAACCCCGTTACTGCTCTCTTGACGTGCTAGGTATGTCATAAGAATGACTGGGGTCAGATGCTCTACTGATGTATAGCACATGACACTGTAAAACACAGTTTTATGGTGATGTACACTGTATGTCAATAGCGCACCTGGCTGCAATCATTTTATGATGTATGTTCTACGTCAGCAGAGCAGTGGGGGGGCCAGGCAGGCAGGAATATGCATAGCAGTGAAGAGGTTAAATCTTTATTTTAAACAAATGGATATAATTGTCTCCACTTGATAAATGAAACTGAAATATTCATTTGATTTTATAGGCAAACCACAGTGGCAATCTTTGGTCAGTATTCCTCCAACCTTTTAGATTTTTCTGGCTTATTCATGTACAGTCGTAGATATGCTCTCTCCGCATCCTCTCTCTCGCTATCTCTAACAGGACTTCCATTCAGCGTCGTGATGTTTGGCAAAACGGCAATAATGTGGTGTCTCCTGAATTGTTCTGGAAATTCCTGTAAGGCACAGAAAATGACATATTCAGATCCATTACAGCGGACATACTTCTAGTCTTTGAAATAAAATTTTTATCACCAGATGGAACATCATATGTCCCGCAGCTCACTGAAATAAATTGAACAACAAGTGGATTTGCAAAGAAAACTGGAATATAATGACCACTGGCTCTTTCAAACTAAATCTGGATGTGAATACATTGGGATGGAAAAGTCACATTCAAATAATTTTTTCATCAAAAATGAAGCTCATTCATTTCATTTTCCACCAATTCCTACATATGAAAAATTTCACACCAGACACATTTGACCCCACTGTGCAATATTTATCTTTGTAAATCAACCAGTTAATCTATAACAATAAATATCAAAGACCCACACAGTCGGTGACAAAGGATCCACTTTCCATGTTTGCAATTTACATGCCCGTCTGTCTCACTAGTATCCTGGGTTTGTACTGATGGTGTAAAACCTCACCATGTTTTGTTCTTGCCAAACATTGCATGTTGTCCTTCTCAAGCATTTAAGTGAGTTTCAGTTGAAAAAAACAACACACAAGACAGATCAATGCAGGAATTACAGATACATATTTGTTCTACCCTTGTATGTCTGACGCAGGAAGAAAGAAATAAAGGTAGACAAACAAAAAGGGAGAAATAAACTCTCTCCCTCCTGCAATGTCCTTTGACTTAACTCAAAGAGAGATATTGATATTCTCGAATCTGGCCTCAGTAAACTTTTATTCCGTGACATCCAAAATCTTACTACCGTTGTGGATGGCTAGCTCTCAGCAACTGACTAACTCGGAAGATTGACTCAACAGTGCAGGAAAGTTAAGAGATTCTGACAATGCTATGGCTATCATAATTTAAGAACAACAAGATAAGGCTCTGGACTGCCTACCTCTAAAAATGGGATGGCATTTAATCGCACATCCGTCAAGGATGGGAACAACCGCAACTTTTCAATCTCCTCCCAAGACCCAAGAAGAGTTCGATTCAATCCCAGCATCTGAAGGTTTGGGAAGCACTCTGCCACTTCATCGGCACTGTCAATGGTACAGAGATCGGTCTCAGAGAGTAGCAGGAATTCCAGGTTGGAGAAAAAGGCCCCGAGTTTGTTCATCTCCCGCCAGCTGGTGACCTTGTTGCCGATGAAGAAGAGTTTGCGTAGTGTGGGATAGTTTTTGATGCTGCTGGTGCTAGACCATGATGTGGGTGCTGTTGTTGCTGGCAGAATGGTGCTCGGAATGTCAACAGTTTCAAATCCATTCAAGCTGAGATGTAGTTCTTCAACACTGAAACAAAATGACAACAAAACATTTTTTTTTCAAAGAAAAAAAAAAAAAAAAGAAAAAGAAAAAAGTAAAAATCTCAGCCATCTGTCTTCAAAACTAACCTGGCTGTGCCCCAAAAATTTGAGTATTTCTAAGCTGAAGGCAAAAGAAAGACATTGAAAGCATTGGATCTCTCGCAGAAACTTACTAAATAAGCTGCCGTCTTAGATCACTCTGTCAACCTCGTGTACTTCTGTCTTAGCCATCAAAATATCAACAAACTGGGAACATCACCCAGGCCTGAGCTGAGCAGATGGAGGACTATATCGATCTATCAAATTTACTGTTATGGCACATGTACTCTTAGTCATTTTTTTTCCAAAAGAGACCAAATATTTGAAGAAATTCAAATTTGACATGTCATTACAAGAGAAAAAAGGTAGATGTGTTTGCCCCTTTGCTTTAATTTAACCTCTTCAATACCTATATGATGTTCCATGTACAGCACGCTTTGCTACTATTTTGCTGCACTGACATATCTCATATGTCACAGAAATAGCGATAAGAATCATCTATATGACATACGCAGCACTGCATATTACAATAGCTTTTTTTTGACTAAATGTATTCTTAGCAGCTTGAGCTGACAATTATTCATTTCAACTTAAAAAATTCTGGCAGACAAGATCAGCATTAAAAGCATTTTTCACCCCTAGAGGCTGTTGCTTTGCTAAAATACAGGATCTGTTTTATGACCTACTAAAAAATACTGTCATTTCTATGGAACTGGCAAAACCGAAAACAGACATAATATATAGAGAAAAAGTTGATGTGATCAAAGAGTTAATTAGGAGCCCTGAGCAACTTAAAAGTCATGATGAGACAATAACAGTAATACAGAGCATTTAAACAGTGCTTATCCCTGTCCAGTACAGGCTCTTACCACGTCACAATTTCTTATAACCTCCGACAGACCTAAGAAGACACTCATATACGTTCTCAACTTCCTGGGAAGCATGCAGGGCGGCTGCCTGTCAGGCACTCAAATGCTTATCAGTCTAACAATATCAATAACTATCTATATTCAGGTACCCATTCAAACTTAGGTGAAGTCAGCAAATGTGTGTAAATTATCTTTCCCAAGGACAAAATGTCGAGACTAGTCAGAATTCAAACCTGGAAATTTAAGATCCCTGGTCCTACGGCCCAACTGCTAGGCCACCGACAGCACATGACTAAAAATCTGTTAATAGTCTGATTTGACCTACTCCTGCGCTTGCAACCTTTTGTGGTAACATAGCAATAACATAGTAATAATTCAAACAAGTCTGTCATACGATTAGTAGTTAAATGTGAGTGACCAAAATAACAACACTGATATCATCAAACTCAGATTCACAGGCTGACCAAATTTAAACGTATGTCCACCTGGGAAAAGCTTCCAGTAGTCGCAGCAGGGTCTCCCATGTGATCGTAGTGTCATTCAGCACCAGGTGCGTCAGATTGGGCAATTTCCAACCTGTCAGGTCGGGGAGGTCAGAGGTCAGGTGGTTCTTAGTGAGGTTGAGGAAGGTCAGATGAGGGATGCACTCTATGATGTATAGCACCTGGGGATAACGGTCTATGTATCAAGGCTCTCCAGCTATTGGTATCAGGGAAAAAATAACAGTTGAAAAAGAAAATGATCACCCTATCCTTTCCATATTGACACACATACATATTCAGTAAAAAGCAATATGTGTGAGGCTGTGTTAGTGAACACTGGGTAATACAATCTCAGGTGGAAAGGCCAGAGGATATATATCTTCACATAAGAGCTTTTGAGTTCTCAATATCTGGGAAAATGATACCCATCCCCTCTCCCTCTCACACACATACATACCTCAATCTCCCTCTCTTCCCCCAACTCTATAAAAATTCTGGTGAGAAAAAGGAGGTACTAATAAATATTCCAGAACATTCTCAGGAAGAAAAGCCTGATATAGAAAATTTTTTTTTTTTTAAAAGTAAGCACAAAAAATTCTGTGCCAAGCCTGATATAGAAATTTTTTTTTTTTAAAAAGTAAGCACAAAAAATTCTGTGCCATGACAAAGAAATTGCACACAACTGCAGAAATGGCTTGAGAAGGCCATTATCTTTGGTGACTCCATCTATTCCTTTGACATGAAAGCAAAATATTGCAATTTTGTACTAAAGGAAAATAGGTAGGGAAAAAAGGAATACTGAATGATCCTATTGCTTCCATCCTGCAAATGATGTACCGAACAATGTGCGTCAAAGTGGGAGCACACAATGGCAGATAGTTATCGATTTCTGCACTATAATATATAACATAGGAAAATGGTCGGGATGCGCTTGGTTGTCTAAAAAAAAAAACGGGCTTGGCTAAAGCAAATCAGATATAGATTTAAATATAAAAAAAGAAAGATGAGAGAAACAATTGAGTGACAACAAATTAAACCAGCCAAAATATCAACATCAAAGTGAGCACCCTTTCCACAGACTTTTTGTCACAGGGCAATGGTCTGATCCGTTCTCTCATCTGGTTAAGCTGCGCATTTTAGAACAGGTCAAAGGTTTATTTTATCGCTCCCAAAAAATATGTCTTATACATTAAATGGCTTCTGTCACATTTACATGATGATGAAAAATCGAAATTTAATGACATAAAAAATCTTCATCTGTACAGAATCTTCTCCGCCCAACCACTCAGAAAACAAGCTCACCTCATCCCAGCATGTGATGTTGTTTTCCATCAGGTCCAGCTCCCTGACTTTCTGGCACATCCGCTGGATAAGAGCCGGGTCACCAGCCACACTGATCTCACAGCCGCTCATACTGACTTGTCGTGGAAGCACAATGTTGCCAGAGGCTAGTGGAGGAGATAGAGTTTTGGTGAAACATTTTTTCACTCCACCTGCTTTGATAGACATGACGCAGCATTGCAAAAAAACTGTGAATAAATTATCATGACAGAAAAAAAAAATTAACATTGTATAATGAAATGTTTCAGAATTTTCAGTTTTCAGCTTCAAATCTTTTGTTTGAGAAAACAAAACAAAAGAAAACAAAAACAAAACAGCAATATAATATTGACAGTTTTAGAGGCAGCTTAATAAAATCAGTTTCATACTAATAAAAGGCAAAATGAAGAGACGAACAAGAAAACATTTCAGAATGTCTAACATCACTTTGCCCTGACAGACGTAAATCAGTTCAAATGACGGTTTAAACAAAATCCACACCTTTACTCTTTTCAATCAATTTTTACCTGTCATTTTCACAGGACCCTTTTTTGGCACTAACACCACATTTTCTATTGCATCTGGCATATCCTCGAGATCTGGATCATTGTATTTTTTGTGAACAGCTTTGACAAAACTCTGGAAGGCTTCCCGAAAATCCTCATCTTCCTGTTCTGGCTCCACCTCTGAAGTCACTTGGCCACATGACGCTGACTCTCGGAGGTCAGGAGTTCGCTCTTCAATGGGAACTTTTTCTGATGTGGTTGATACTGTTTTATGAACTGCAAACATGACAGCAGATTCTGTAAAACATCCGAGATTTAATCCTTGAAATGAAATGACTTCCGTCATATCAAGAAGAAGAATGATAGATCAAAATGAAAGACTAACAATATAATTTCTGCATTCAAAAAGGGTTGTTTTTTTTTTCAGCTGGTTAAGTTACTTCCCTTTGCCAAGTGCAAGCACTGTAAAAAAAGAAAAAAAAACATTAATCTCCTCTCATTTGAAATGTGAAGCAAAAGCTATGACCACGTTATCATGATAAGAAAAGTACATTAGCATCACATGATTGATTTTTCAGAATTTTCTGTCATGTATGGTTCAAACAACAAAAGAAAACTTGATGTTTTTCTTCTCTACAATGCTTGTGCTACTAGTACTTGGCATGGGAAAGTAACTGAGATGATAGTTGAAATGGCTCATTATAAGCTATCAAGTAATAGACTTATCATTTATTGTTTCACATATCCTGTGACAGTGATATTTAGTATGACAGACCCACTTAGAATTAATTTATTATTAATGTTTTCTCAAATAACACACACACTGGTGGTTGGCGGTTTGACTGAACCACTGAAGAAAAAATCATGAAGCTTCCTGCAAATCAAAGGGTGCCCATCAATTTTTTTTTCAAATATATTATGTCAAATATATGTGTGTATCTAATGCACAAAAATGATTAAAAATGTAATACATAATAAGCTTGATTTTTTCCAAGGAAACAAGTGACTGAAGATAAAATTAATTCAACCCATTTATTACATTTTTTAGACAATTTTTGAAACCTATGCTGATATTATTGTGCGGATAATTGTGTTTTTATTGTGAATTAACCCCTTCACTGCCATATAAAACATCCCAATACTGCCGGGGTAAATCTGGTGATTTTAGGTGTCTCCCAATAAAAGCTCATAACTCTATCATT
>JBCEWB010083032.1:0-12192 GCA_039654565.1 Peronia peronii
TTTGTCATCATTTAGTTTTAGTTTATTCATTTGCATCCAGTCCTTGACGGACTTGATGCATGATTGTACATTCCCTAAAACATTATCAATCTGGTATGGGGTTGAAGATTTATAAAATTGTGTATCATCAGCGTACATATGATAGTACATTTTGTATTGGGTGAAAATCTTTGCAAGAGGCTGGGTATATAAGATATATAAAATCGGTCCTAAAACAGAGCCTTGGGGCACAACATACTTTACGGCAAATTTTCGCGAATCTATTCTCGATAACAACAACTTGAGATCAGTCAGTCAGATAAGACGTAAATCAAACCAGTACAGTTCCAGATAGACCATAAGTAGCTTCTAATCTTTGAATTAGTATAGAATGATCCAGAGTATCAAATACTGCAGATAGATCAAGCAAACAAAGGATGAAAATCATGCCTTGATCGGTAGCAGTGAGAAGATCATTTGTGACACCAACAAAGCTGTTTCTGTGCTGTGATTCTCCATATATGCTGACTGAAAAGTTTCTGTTATAATCAGCTGCACATCTACATATCAATATTAATTACTATCTGTTTATTTTGAATATCAAATTGTTTATTCTCTTCAAGCAGAAAGCCTTTTGAGTCTTCGTTCAACAACGTGGGCATTTGACAGTACATATGACTCCGACAACTGCTCAAGCCAGGGTCTGGGAGAAGCAAAACATGAACAGCTGAGCAGTTAAAGACTTGGTGGGAGGTAAAATACATGGATGGTATAACTAAAATAACTAAAACATCATAATACGAGTGAGTGTCTGTTCCTCATGTGCAATATTTTAAAAACTGCCATTGAAAAATAGAATTTAAAAAAAATTAATTTCTAAAAAAATGGTGATGGAAAGAAAGCGAGTGAAGTAATCCACATCCTAATTTTCACAAACAGTAACCCACAACGGGTAGGATTAAAACAAGTGTACTTACTTATTTATTTACATATGTGTTATTTATTAATTTAGCTATTGAGCTATTTATTTATGTATTTATTTATTTACTTTTTTATTTATTTATTTACTTATTTATTTACTTAATTTCATTTTTTCCGTTTGTGTCTACGTTAGGTAAATTACTTTTTATTATTTATTAACAAAAAAAGCTGAACAGATATTGTTAGGGTTGCTTAACTGTCAGGTCCTAGCACTCGTGTGCCATTTGCTTCCGAGATCTGAGGCACATATCTTGAAAATTGTGCTGTGAAATGACAAATCAGAGCCTAATTTATGGTTAGGTCAGCCCACGGCTGAGACGTTCTGGCAATTAGACCAACAGTCCGGCAACAAGTAAGCTCCAACGGTGGCAGACAGGTTGACGTCATAGACTGTTCATATTGCATTCACTTAGGAGAATTATAGAAACAACAAAAATGTAGAATCATTACTTGCACCAAATTCTGAGCTTTAAGAAAATGAATTGCTGTATTACTGTACACGAAAGAAAGTGCTAATTAAATGATTTGCTGTCCATGAAAGGAAGTGTTATTTAAATGATTTGCTGTACTGCTGCACAAGAATTTAAGTGTTAATTAAATGATTTGCTGTATTGCTATACACGAAAGAAAGTGTTAATTAAATGATCTGTTGTATTGCTGTACACGAAAGAAAGTGTTAAGTAATTGATATGCTGTATTGCTGTACACGAAAGGAGGTGTTAATTAAATAATTTGCTGTATTGCTGTACACAAATTTAAGTGTTGATTTAATGATTTATTGTATTGCTGTAAATGAAAGGAAGTGTTAATTAATGATTTGCTGTTTGACTGTACACGAAAAAAATAATAAAAACAGCAACAGTAAGAACAGCAAATTAAGCATAGCAAGTGGTGATACAGGTTGGTGAGAGAAATGTCCTGCCTAGAGAATTGACGGTCTGGGCTATTTTATTTTACGAAATTATTTAATTTCCGTCCCTCCCCAGTTCACAATGCCCTTGCTTCCAAAACAGTCAATTTTGACTCGAACTATGTTCATTTTAAACTTCATTACTGGTCAACTCTTTTAGTTTCTCTGCTCTCTCTCTCTCTCTCTCTCTCTCTCCCCACCCTCCCCTATCCTCTTATGTTCATTACTAAACTTCATTATTGGTCTACTCTTTGAGTGCCCCCCCTCCCCCTTCTCTTACTTCCAGCAACTCTAGCTGAGCTGTGCTGTTTCTCTTCTTGCTGAGGTATTGTGATCACCATCATCTGTCATCTAGTATTTCACAGACACCAATTCTCTCGACACAGAAGACATAATCAAGTTCTCCTCAGTGAGTTCTCCGACGGCCATGAAAAGACTTTCCACTGCTCTTGGAGTTTTAATCCCGGTATTCCAAGATTTCATATCTTCCGTTTTATCTTTATAAATATGAATTTACCGACCTTTGTTTTTTTTTTTTTTCAATCTGGTCGTTTTGTTTTTTTTTTTTTTGCTCCTGACGTTTCTCTACTTCTTAATTTTACTGAACATTTTCTCAAGTTGAGGTCTCTGTCACCATTGTTGGTGACAAACATTTACGAATATCCTCTTCTACCAGGGCAATCTAACACTCCAATATCAGAGAATCATAATCGTGTGGGGTCGTTGGAAGTTTTAGATGTTTGGGATTCCTTCCATAATTTATCAAGGAAAACACTGGGCCAGATTGATGTGTTATTGTCCAATCAAATTTCACTCAATGTATTTGCATGCGACTTTTCCATACACACAATGGAAGCACAGACATAAAAAGATGGAAATTAAAACACGAGAGATCTTGACATGGATAGGCCACTGATCCTAGTTGACGGCACAACTGTTACAAAGTATGCATTTTGTCTGATTTAATGAGTCCGTATATTTTCCTTCCTATTTCATCTCACTAGTTACATTGACAAGGCAAACTGTAATTCAAATATATTATATCTTGTACACAAAAACAAAAACAGCTAATTCGATTTTTTTCCAATTATCATGAGCTTTGGTTGTGAGTTCACAAAGTTTAGCAGGACACAGAGATGAGTTAGATAAACGTATAATTATTAAACTGTTTCGAGCATTACATAAATACAATGTAAGAGTTAAACAAAGACTTTTACAGAGGTTTAATTGTAGACTTAGACTGAAGGACCGGAAAATGTTATTGTTATGAAACTGAGACATTTGCCGAGATTTAATATTTGTCTCTCAAAACTGGTGAGCCTATATCAAAGTCAAAGAAACGAAATCTCATTGCGGAGAAACCTGTTCGGATACAACAGACAGATCTGCAAGACTTGGTCAACTCTAGGAGTCTGGAAGAAGAACAATGTCTTTGGATAGCTTAACTAATAGAGCCAATCTAGGAAGAGCGTATATAAGAGTGTAATACAATCACAGATGACGAAATCTTTCAATGATAATGTGCTGGTTCTGCATAAAAGATTTCCTCTGATAAGAAATAAATGTTCTTCCTGATTTAGACACCAGTCAGCATTGAATGGATATAACAATTCACGTACATAAGGGACCATTTTGTCCCCAGAACACTTTCAAAGCTATAGAAAATTGAATTAAAAATAGTTTTTGTCAGACTGATTCGATTAGTTTTTAGAACTATTGGGGAAAAAAAGACAAAAGTTGGGATAAGTAGAGAAGATCTTGCTAAGGTCATAATGAGCTACATAAAAGACCTGAGTTGAGAAAAAGGAAGAAAATTAATCGAAGGAAACGTAAGGGTCCTCCCTTAAACATCCATAATGATATCAGGTCACGACTTTAATGTTTTCCACTTGAAAAGATCGTGTTACAAAGAAGAATGCACACGTTTGGACGGACTATTAGGCAAAATTCGTACAAACAAAATGGTTTTCATGTTCTGAATTTTCAGGATTTTGTATCGGACGGTGTGCAAGAAACGCTCTTGATACAGACAATCCTCAGTGGAAACCAGCACTTTAATACATTATTGCTGTCACTGGTATCTTTTGCTATTTGAGCATTGTTTTTTCACATTTGATTTGAGCAAGACCGTTACCAAAGGCTAAGTCTGTCCTGCCTGGCTGATCTGGTTTGTTCCTGATGTATCATCCAGTGTCTGGTGTCTATCATGTCAGCGTTGTCTCAGTCCAACCTGGAAAAATATCACTCAACATAAAATGAAAGGGTTGACTTGTGAGAACCTGATACAGATCCACATCGATTGATAACAACGACTGCCTCAATTAGTTACAGTCTGACCTTATTAATTAAGGATCATCTCTCTTCCCTTTTTCCATTACCACGTTTAAGATGTTCCTCCAGATGGACCGACCAAAACCCAGATAGGATTCAGCAATTAATTAGTACATCATGCACAAGCAGCTGATAAATATAATTTAAGAAATGTGAACCTTGAGAGAATGTGTCATTAGCATCGGTGGAAAAACAGCACCATGTGGTGCCTTGAACGAGTTTGCTTAACTTTTCTCTCTGATTCACTAAAGTCAGTTTGCCTTTTTCCAAACGGTTGTGTCGAAATGTTCATGATGAATCAGATCGTATCTGGTGAGCTCCATTGGTCAGCGCTATCTCATTTCCATACCGCCTCCATGCTTAAAATAATCACAATATAAATTGACAATAATAAATGTAGAGGGATAAAATTTCAAAATTCGTTTGATTTTTTATATCAGCAATAATGTGTGACTTAAGTACCGTTCTTTACCGTTTCTACCCGCCTCCGTCTTACTCTTATACCACTGATACAGAAACGTTTTACTCAAACAATCAGATTCAGAGATCTTGATATTCATATTCTATTTATCTACTCCAAATTAGCAAAGACAATACTTTGTCATGCAACAGATGGGCATTAATGAGACGATTACATCTATTTAAGTCCAAGTCATTCTATACCAAATCATCTTGTGTCTCCGTGAGTTCATCAGATCACTCTGCCGACTGTCAGACTGAAAAAGAGAATCAGACATTCATAGTGACGGGAAGATTTCTGAAGACGAACCATGAGAGCTGTCCTGTTTGCCGGTATCTTCCTGTGTGGTCTTTTGATCCAACTCTCCGAAGAATACGAATTTTCCGGTTCTGGTATGTTCTTTTTTGTTTTGTTTAGTTCAAGATTTTAATTCCGAATGATTTATATATTTAGTTTATTCATTTATTATTTCTTTATTATTTCTTTTTTATTATTATTAAATTCTTTATTATATATTTATTTATATACTTATCTATCTATTTATTCATTTATTTTTTTGCTATTTGCATGTCCTTTGTTATCCCGTTTTCTTCCATTTACTGAAGAAATAGCCTGGAGATCTCTAGGCGACTTCAACCATGTCAAAACATCTGTCAGATTTTGTCTCAAGTTCAAGAAATATGAGTGAGGTGAACGAGCATATTACAAAATCTACTGGTCTTGGTAAAATTGTACTACAATTAGTAGTAGACGAAAAGCGAACAGGAGATAGGCAAAAGAACAGACAGTTCCACAACACTACGGCGGGGACTTGGTAAACGATAACAGAAACTTCAGCGATGGCCCACAACAATGGCGGATGGAGATCGCTAGTGCACAACTCGTCACAGCGAACAACACAACAAGGAGTTAAGGGCTGAAACAAAGATGAAGAAGAAACGTTGCTGTGTTGATTGAGAAACTTTAGGAAATGAACTCAGAGCTGAGGACAAAACTTGATTTCCTTTGCAGTATTAAATTTTAGACAAACACAATGTTTTTGTTCTATGGGTGCATAACGTAATTAACAAGGCTTAGAGTCTGCTTCCATCTGACTGAAAATTACAACAGTTGCATTATGTAGAATATAAGTTAGATAATATACTGGAATTAAATCCCCTGAAAGTTAAAGGATGATCTTCACACGCTGCCCAAGAGAGATGGAATGAAAGATATTTTTTTCTCTTCAGGCAACACTTGAGTGTATAATCCGAGACAGTGGACTACGATCAGTAAAAAATGATATGCAGGAACTAAAATGTTTCATTTGAACATTTAGAGCAAACTATTCAAACGGGAAATAGGGAAGGAGGGGGGCGGGTGGAGAGAGATTATGTTCCGCAGAGCAAAATCGTGAAATTATCTTCGTTATTTTAGTAAAGAATTAAAAACTTCATCTTCTGTCTTGATTTCTCTATTTTCAACTTCTTAGATCCCTTATTCTATTTAGTTCTTCATGATTTACCCAATTCTTTCCGCCTTATCACAACTATTTTATTCGGGCGCAGGTTCCAAACTCAGCTCTCTCATCGCGTGGCTAAATGAGGTTTGCTCATAGCATCAACATAATACAAACCGTCGGTGTCGCAAGGAATTCACTCAAGTCAGTCTGAGTACTTTTTTCACCAGAGAGTAAAAACTGGCTTCAAATTATTATAAATAAGAGTTGTTTGTTTATTGTTTTTTTTTTCATGCTATCTTTGCACATTTTTCTTGCTTTTCTGTTGATCAGTTTGACTCAAGATGATATCACTTTACGTATTTTTAGCTCACCTTGAAGAGGAAAAAATCGAAATTTCCAAATTTTGCACTTACTCGGAAAGCTTGCGACACCCACGATGCTGGACAGTAAAGATGTATTATTACTTACTGAATTTCTCTTTCACAGGATCATGTCCAGTCCCTGATGATGATTCGTGTATGGAATGTTCCTGTTATTCTAGAGACAAAACATGGACATGTCGCACGTAATTATCTATTGTAATGTTGTCAATGTTGTTGTTATTTAATCACTTGTCCTTACCCAATATGTCAATATTACATGTAGTTGTCGAATACGTCTCAGTGTGTGAATAACAGGTCAGACTTGTGACTTCCGTGGTCTATTGTTTTTGAAAGATTCTAGTTGTTAATCATATTGCTGGAAGAGTGTCGTATCTTGTCCCTGGGGGACCGACTGTGAGTCTTCAGTGTTTTCATTTGTCAACAGCAGTGGCCAAGCCACCGGAAGTCAAAAGATCTCCTCATTCCTCAGCTTTGCAATTAACATTAGGGCTGTCCCTGCCTTCAGTCGGTATTGCAAAGAAAAACTCCACATCTTAGTTGTCCTTTCTATCTCTTTAATTCTCGGACAGAAGTCCACGATCGATATAATACACGAGCCATTCAGACCTATGCAGAAACATAGTAGAACAAGATACAACGCCCGGTAGGAACTATAAGCTTGAACAGCAGGAGTGACATGTCGAGATCAGGACAAATAGTGAATCTTCTCAAACAATATGATGACTGTTGTGGTGATTTTTAGAAGATCACTCCGCTCTATCGGCAAGAAGGCCAAAGTCCATCACTGGCAAAAATCAGTGTGTAGAAAAGCTTTATCATCCTAACAACATCATCTGTCTTCAACAATCTCTCAGAAGCATTTTGTGATCTTTCCATAACTGGTTTCCCTGACATTGTGTGCCGGGAAGAAGAGAACATTGAGCAGAGCAAATTGAAATGCAAAGTTTGGAGAACAATGTCACATAGCTCATGCTATGATTAAAAAACAATAGATAGCTGAGAGAAATGATTAAACTGAGCAAAATTGATCTGTCTTTGTCTTTTCTTATGTTGCCTTTCGTTTGGCATGTCCAGTTGTCTGTAATCTAACATTCTAACATACCTTGACATAACAGTGCTTTTTCTGAAGGGGGAAAGATGATTTGTACGAAGTGTCTGCCTTTTCTGAATACAAAAATAATAAGAGGATAATTATGTCCATTTTAATATGTTTGACCAACAGTCACTCGAAACATGTCCTGGCCAACTGTCAGCCATGATATGGCAGCTTACTTTATAGTGATAGATCATCAAGTTTTTGCCCGGATACAGTCAAAAGATACATAAACACTCGATTATGATCTTTTCTAGCAAATATCTTGAGCTCCGACGCCAGTGATGGACGTTGGGTGACCGCTCTGAGACGAAAAAGGTTTACAATTACCGAAAACATCAATAGGCTTTTTGCAGGTGCTCTAAAATCAAGAGTTAAAATCTCTTTTGTTTCTACAGTTTTTGCCATAGTAAAGGCCAAAATACACTAGCTTTTGACAGAGAAAAATATGAACGCTATATTTCGGCTTTCAAGATCCCGGAGGTGACTCTGTGGGAATTCTTATGGTGACAGGGAATATGGAGCTCAATTCGAGAAAAGATATGAACAGGAAAGTCATCAAAAGCCAAAATGAAAGACACAGAAGTCATGGAGAGAGGATTAATGTCGTTTTAAAAAATCCCCATGTCAATTTTCCCTAAAAAGAGTTTTGAAAGTATTTTTCTCTAAAGCCAACTTTTTTTGTCTTTGTGTTGCTGTCTACCATGTATATCTCTGGATCAAATATAACCAATACACCATTTTCAAAAAAAAAAAAGAAAAGAGAAGTATTTACCTGCATCACTTTCTACATGTGTGTTCGGGAGATGTATACGTTTTTTTTTAAAGAAAAAAAAAAACGAAATGTGAAATTTCACTACATGGCATTTTCAAAACTTCCTACATAATCGTCCTTTGCATATGAGGAGCTGAGAATATGCATCTTATCAGACAATACGCTTATCAAGAGACTGATCTAGTTTCATTACGTTTGTCTGTATTCGTGGAGGTAATGGGTTTCAAAGATAACCATTTCAGAGAAGCCGAAATCAAAGATGGCGACTTTGCCGCACACTGTTCGGGCCAGTCAATTTTTATCATGTTTTCTTCTAATTTGTATATGCCGAAGTCGATGGGGAAGGTTAAAATTGTCTCTCTGTAATAATAATAATAATAATAATAATAATAATAACAATAATAATAATAATAATTTAGTCACTCTGGCTCGAAAATTTGGCAAAGTGCAACATCAATATCACGTTCTTCATATGTTATTTGATTTTTAAAGAAAAATTGTTTAATTAGTTGTCGGTTAGAGAGTCTTCTTATATTATATGACATAATAATGATAATAATACTATCATCTCCATGACGAGTCCTCCTCCCTACGCACACAAAAAAGAATAGGCACTTAGTTTTTCGATCTCTGCTTAAACATCTTGATGACAACATGCACTTTTCAATTTTTGAAATGATACCAAATGGAATGGGGAAACAATTAAACAGGTATGAAAACGGCATATTGTCTACTGACGTCAGAAATATTGTCAGACTGAACGTGATGTCTGCTTAGTGTTTATCAGAAGTACTGCAGGCGGTCAGCAGCGAGGTGATCTCTTTACGCCATTTCTGTGGTCTTTTCATACCCATGTTCTGCTCTTTTCCACAGCTGTTCTCCACTTGCGGTCGTGGTGTACAGAGACCAAGAGGACGACTGTTACGTTGATCAGTCCAGCTTTGCAAGTTATAGGTTTCCGCTTTGCTGCGGTTATAAAATTGTGTGCCGAGGTGACTCCAACTTTGACGAGAGAAAACTGAAATAAAAAGTTCCGATACGGGCTGGCCAGCGAGACTAGGCTCCCCTCGTCATACAGCATATGCTATGATAAAATAACAAACAAATAGCAGAGAGAAGCGATTAAACTGAACACAAAATTCATTTGTCTTTGTCTTTCTTTTTGAAACCTTTGTCAGAACCGCGCGGGTAACTCGTGACGAAATAGGCCCAGCTGTAACTCTTGAAGAAAAACTGTGTATTGCATGGCATGATGAAACAATGCCTGTCGCCTTATCCTGTCTTGGAGTTGTACTGAGGGTTGGATTTGAGTTTTGGTATGTTTTTGGTCAGGTCCTTATTCTTTGTTTCATAAGTTTTTTGCGTCAAATATTGAGAAAAATTGACATTGTTTCATGCCAAACAAACAAAAGAAAACTAAAATAAAAATGGGAGTAGTTTTGTTCCCACTTAAATATTTAAACATCACTTAATGTAGCCTGATCAGCTTATCACAACTCAGTACTACGTGTGACTTGTATATCCAGATTTGTCGTCCTGATATGGAACTAATATGAAGTTTAAAATGTGAATCCATCTGTGCATATCCTATTTGTGGTCTGTGTGATATATAATACATCTAGGAATGTAGGATTAAAATAATATGACATCATTTGTAGTTGTTGGTATATACCTTGAACGTACAAACATGCAGTGAAAAACATGATAGGAAAAAAACATACACAGATCATTAAATATTGGAACAACATCAACAACAAATAATGATAAGCTCATGAATAACAATAACAAAAATAATAAAATAAGGAGGAGAAGAAGAAAATAACAAAGAAATAACAATATAACAGCACATCAATATTGTTAATTAAAACTGAAATATTTATTGCCAATGTATCCATGTGCAAATATTTTACCTCAAATGAATTTTTACAGAGTACGAACTAAAAATTATTAAGAATATTTTTTTTAAAAAAAATGTTGAAAAGTGGAACAAAAAGGGCAATATAAATTATGATCAAAAAGGGTTTCAGTGATAATGAAAATTGATAGGATTCATAATTCTTGTAGTTTAAATTTAAGTTGTTTTTAAAGAGTAACTGGACAAATTTTAAAAAGTTAAGAGCATTTAATTACTGAAATCAGATACATACATGTACTCATGTTTATATAAGACACTAACTTTGTTATTTAAGTGTTGTGCGCAATGAATATCAGAATATACTCGTATCTTTTACATATTGTTAAACGACAAAACAATGGATCAAAAGTAATTCAAGTCTCCAAGTAAATAATGATAATTTAAAAAGAAAAGAAATAGAATTGAAACCACAACAGTGAAATTTAAACTACGTCAAAATGAGAACCGGGAATCAGTAAATGGAAAATGTTCAAATCGCAGATTGGAAAGAAAAGATTAAACATCTCTTTGTTCTGAGTCAAAAGTTTTCCATGGCACATTTCTCAACTTCATAAAACTTACCTAGAATCGTTATTTTCTCAATGAATGTATCCAGCATTTCCTAAATGGAAGTAAATCCATTTAGTGGCAGCAGACCAGAAGACAAATTTTTCAGATCCTGCTTCAGACAGAATATGGAGAGCAGATCTACATCAACGTTTCTTTAGAACATAGACAAAGACGATCTAGAGTTGATGTAACCATAGCCTAAAGGTTATTCTCTTTACCTTAGTCAAGATGGTCTAGATCCACATCCACTTTACCGGTAAATCTAGATCTTTGGGCTAGTCGAACAAACGTAATCAAGGAGGATCTAGACTTAGATCTACTGTAAATCTTGATCTATGGGCCATTCTTTACATGGTAATCGATGACGATTATTTTAGTTCTATGCTCTAGAACACTGTCCAAATAACATCTGGATCTAGTGTAAATTTTTAATTAAATGCTATGGACTATAATGAGAAATACCATGGGTTTAAGGCCTTTCTTTTATGATAGTGTCGAGAAATGTTTCGTTCATAACTTACTGACATTGACGACGAGCTCATTCGTACCTGTACCATTTGATTTCATATTTTCGGGAATGAATACGATCAAAACATACAGCCACTGAAGGATTAGAACAGTGTAGTGCAAATCTTGTTGATCAAGCAGGACTAGATTCGTGATTTTCCCCTGTCTTTGATCATAAGCCGACAAAAAAAAAAGTATATTTTTTTTATGTGACATATCATGTCAATGGTCAAAGGTCACGAGGATTTCTTTTTCTTTCTTTTTTTTTTTTTTTAAATCATATAGGTCAATGAGAATCCAAAATTACACGATGGTCTTTCCCTAGCATTACAAAACAAATATAGTAAAACTGTTTGCGATGTTTTCTTCTGGGCATCAGTGAAACAATACACATCCTGAACGAAAGTGCAAAATTTCTACGGCGTCTCTTATCAAAATGACGAATAAATGGGGCGGCTCATATTGATATTAGGTATAGAATTCATCCATTCAATCCAACGCAAAACTGAGCAAAATTTGAAAAAGAAAGACATTTAAACAGATTTTGAAAGATAAAAATCTTCTGTCCACAAACCACTTCGTGGAATACGAGAGATAGCCAAAATACAAGTTATGGAATCATTTGGTTTTCTCTAGCAGAGAGATAGATAGTGTCAATGTACATGCTGATTGTGTGATAGGTTCTTCTTTTGAATTGTTAGATCTTTTATTCATGAGAAAAAAAGTTGATTTTTTCGAAGTGAATCTTCTTAAAATAGGAGGTGTTGAAAACTTGATATTCTGACAAAATAATTATGACATTGTATGCAATGTATGCTTGCCTATCTATGTTCTACCATACTTGAGGAAGTGGGGGGGGGGGGGGGAA
>JBCEWB010083043.1:358-12761 GCA_039654565.1 Peronia peronii
CTGGAATAAAATAAAACGGTGCCTCATGAGTCAGTCGAAAACTGTTTCCCCCCCCCCCCCCCACAACTCGTTAAAAACTGGAAGGCGACTCTCTTTAATCGAACCCATTAGGTTGGTCCCGGCGAATTCGATTTAAGCGGACTCGACTGTATTTTCTCTAACAAAAATATGAAACTGCTTTAAAAAATTCAGAGAAATAAATCATAATCTTGAAATCAAAACTGCCAAATGAAAGGAAATCCATCTTGAACTGAGAATATGCTAGAATTTTTAACAGCGGCTAAACTGGTAACAATTTCACAATTATTTGAACTGAAGCATTTAGTGAAAAACAAGAACAATGAGTTTTTTAAAAAATACTTCGGACTCGCTCATATACGACACGACCTGGTCATCATCCAAGGTAACCTCCGTTGGGTGGCTGATAGGCTACAAATAATGAAATGAAGAAAAAAAGAGAGAGAAATGTCTTTTGAAAAAGCATTGTTTAAGATATGATTTATAGATGTTCTGCAACAGATACATTCTCCCATCAATCTGTCACTTTCTACATCATGTATTGCGTTTTAGCAGCCCAGAATGAATTTATTGACTACACTTTCTCTGTCAGACACTGTTGTTATTGCTTATAAGAGATCCAGATACAGAACTTTAGATGTCAGCTCCTTAATGTCTTTATAACAAAATTTAAAGATAAATACTTTCTTGGATTCAAAGTAATATAGATTATATATCAATAAAAGATGCAATTTGGTGTCTTTCATGCAGAAAAAGAGATGCATCAATCGGATCTTTCTATATTTCAATACCACACCCACTTAGGGAACTAAGTTGGCAAGCTGAATAGTCAGCATGTCAGAACAAGACAGTTAAATCTCCTGTAGAATGCATAGCAAAGAATGACACATAGCTCAACACTAAAAAATCAGTGGAACTTCCACTTCAAACCAGACACAAAACTAACTCTGTTTTTTAGCCTTTGTGTAGAAGGAAATGGATATCAACATCCTGCATATTACTTTTATTGGAGATCTACAATAATATCCATGATAGTTGTATGGATTCCAAATGTAGTGAAAGAATCATAAAAATTTGTTTGCATTTTTTCTTTACATACAAGCCGAAGTTGGGCTGTTTCTACTGCAATGTAATAGAGACAAAGTACATGCACCATCTTTCTGGTTAAAGTGCAGGCCTTCCAGAGACCATATCTTTCTCAACATTGATGAGAATAATCCTGTATTGTACAACCATAAAAGAAGTACACAAATCACCCTGGCTTCTTACTAGAAGTACGACCAATAACTTTTGTTTATGACTCAAGTTCAAGAAAAGTCTGGATGAACCAACAATGATCGTCACTGAATAGAATACAACAAAAGGCCAAACTGGGTTGCAATAAAGTGCATTTTTTAAAAAATGTGAACAATGCTACATGGCATTCAGTAAAGAAAAAATATCAGGTATTTCAAGCACGTGTCTATTTGCAATTAAGCAGCATTAGAACATTTTAATTTACAAAAAAAAAAAAAAAAAAAAGGAGAACTGCTGTCAGAATTCAGAACAATGTCACAAATGGTCAAAGAGGAGTTTTGATTTATTCAAGATTTAGAAATTGTCTCTAACAAAAAAATGTGATTTGCTTTAAAAAATTCAGAGCAACAAGTAACAATCTTGAAATCAAAATTGTGAAATGAAAGGGAGTCCATTTGGAACTGGGAATATGCTGAAATTTGTAACAGTGGCCAAACTGGTGGCAATTTCACAATTATTTGAACTGAAGCGTTTAGTGAAAAAACAAGAACAATGACTTTTTCAAAAAAATACTTCAAGACTCGCTCATATGCGACCTGACCTGAACATGATCCAAGATAGCGTGCTGATCTGTGTAGCTTAAAATCTACGAAAATATGAGATGGAAAAAAAAAAAAAGAGAGAGAAACGTCTATTGAAAAAGGATTGTTTAAGATATGATTTATACATGTTCTGCAATTGATACATTCTCCCATCAATCTCTCACTTCCTACATCATCCGTCCACTGCATTTAAGCAGCCAGAATGAATTTATTGACTACACTTTCTCTGTCAGACACTGTTGCTGTTGCATACAAGAGATTCAGATATTGTATAGGTCTTTACAGATCAGGGGTCACTGTTCTCTTATATATACATTGGTCTCTGCCTAAGAGCCAGGTCGTCGGCAGACAATAAAGCGGGCTCTTAGGCGAATTGAAAAGTTATGCAACCCGTCTGACCACAGACTGTCTTCACTACTACGATTAATTGATCATTACCGTTAGTTAAAGATTTATTTATACAAATAAGAACAACTTGATCCCCTGTGCATGTGCTACAATTAGATCTAACAAATCTTGACCTTTCAGTGTTTAAACATCAGTGATTTTTCACATAACACGGCACTGTTGAATGAAAAACATGATATTGCTTTTGTCATCCTACGGATAATTGCTTGAATGACTCAAGTGTTTTAAATTAGCCAGACTGACACAAGTAGGACAACAACTGACCAGTCTGGAGGCTAAAATTCTTCCCTCTTATAGACAGAGCCAATCATGGATGCTGTCCCACGTGTTGTCAAACAAAGAAATTTTAATGCTTACGGGCAAGTCCACAATATGGCCTGATTATGCAGTCATATCTCAACCATACTTCCACTCTTTTGTCTACCTGTTTCCTCCACCCCTGTCCCCATTTTACTGCACATTGTGCATTTCCCTCAAGTGCCTTAGTGGACAATTTGATTACACAATAAATACTCGGTGCCTTGGCCTGACACTGGACTGTTAGGTGGATTTTTTATTTCGGAGCGGGTCATTGGAGGTGCAAATTATAGAGAAAAAATTTTGTTTCTCAGCAGAGATGGCCTCCTAGATGAACTGGGCTCTTAGGCGGCCGATTCTTAGGTGGGGACCACTGTACAAATTCTTGGTGTCCACTGAATAATTATTAATCTATATATACCTAAAGGACAACCAAAAGAGGGAGACATTACTGAAATTAATAAGATAATGACCAAAGAAAACCCAATCCTATTGGGAGACTTAAACTGTCACAACCCACTATGGGGAGGCAACACCAAGGATAGGGGAGGAAAATTAATAGAGGAATTCATCAGAGAAAAAGACCTTTTATTATTAAATACGGGAACAATCGCAAGACTAGGAAGCAGGACAGAAAGAGATACAGCAATAGACCTGACAATAACAACCCAGGAAATAGGAAGGGCAGAGTGGTACACAATTAAAGACACAACATCGGACCACCTGCCAATAATAACCAAACTATCAACCAACTACAGGAGTACAATAACAGTAGACGGAAAAAGAATAACTAAAAGCACATACAAGAAGACAAACTGGGTTAAGTATAAAGAAATAATATCACAAGAAGGAGAACTAAAACAATGGGAACAGCTCAACATAATAAACAAGATAATAACAGAAACAATGATAAAAGCAGTGGACAAGAGCATAGCAGGAAGGGATTGGGAACATACAGGAATAAAGCCATTAAAGGAAATAAAGCAAAGAAGAGCAGTACTGTGGTGGAATAAAAAATGTAATCATGTGGTAAGAACGAGGAAACAACACTACAAAGAATATAGGAAAAACCCCATGGAAGAAAATAGGGAAAAGTTTAAAAAGATCAGGAATGAGGCAAACAAGATCATCCAAGCGGAGAAACAAAAACATTTTAAAGAAGTGTGTAGCACAGTAAACCCCCACAAGTCAACGACAGAAATCTGGAAAAAACTAAAAAAATTTTCTAGGAAGTAAAATGGGGAACAGATCATCTACTGTCATAAAGAAGCCAGAAGTAGCGGCAACAGATAAAGAAAAAGCGGAAATTTTGACCAAAACATTTTATAAAACCAGCTCCAACGCGGATTTTGGGTTAACAGAAGTAGAAAGAAAAGAGGAGCCGATTGAAAAACTAAATAAAGAGCTAGAAAGGAACCTAAGACAGATAACGAACATCTAAACAAGGAAATAACACAGCGAGAAATAAGGATAGCAGAAGAGGGGAAGAAAAATACAGCACCAGGAGTAGACGGAGTAGTATATAAGATGATAAAAGAAGCACTGCTGAATCTAATGAAACAAATAAGTAGATTGTTTAATATGATATTAAAGCAAGGAAAACTCCCCGGGAACTGAAAACCAGGGAAGGACCCTCAAGATGTTAACTCATATCGGCCCATATCATTAACATCACATTTCAGAGAAGCAATGGAAACGGTAATTAACAACAGACTCAAATATCATCTGGACAAAGAAAATCTGCACAGCAAAAACCAGGCTGGCTTTGGATCAAATCGTAGTACAACGGACCAACTGGTGAAATTGGAACATGAAGTAAAAAAAAGGATTCATAAACAAAGAAATAACACTGGCAGTTTTCCTAGATCTCACCAAAGCGTATGACATCAGCTGGAGGGAGGCGATAATCTATAAAACAAAGAAGATGGAAATAATGGGACCGATAACAAACTACCTAGAAGCATTTCTAACAGATCGAAAATTCCAAGTTTGGGTAAATAACGAACTATCGGAAATGTATACGCAAGAAAACGGAACACCACAGGGAGCGCTACTGTCACCTACGCTTTTTACAATTTTGATAAACGACTTGGAGCAAGAAATAGATACAGTCAGTCAGCCTTTCGCAATTCGCTGACGACTCAGCCCTGTGGATAACAGACGGAAACATGAGCAGAGCCCAAACTGTAATGCAAAGAAACATAGACAGAATAACAAGATGGATGGAAAAATGGAGGCTAAGAATAAATGCAGGAAAAACAACAACGATGATATTTAGAGCACAGAGGTCGAAAAAGCAACAGGCCAGATTAATGATAGACGGGGAACCGATAGAAATAGTAAGCTGAACCAAATTTTTGGGATTAACATTAGATCAAAACCTGTGCTGGAAGGCACACATTAATGAACTGAAACAGTCAATAACATCAAGACTATAAATGTTAAAATACATAAAAGGAAGAGGATGGGGAGTACACACCAGAAATGCCTACTCATGGCCTAAAAGGCATGCACACTAAGGAAACTAGACTATGGAGCAATAGTGTATGGAGGAGCAGCGAGAACAAATAAAGAAAAGTTAGACAAAGTTCAAAACCAAGCCCTACATACAATAACCGGAGCAACGAAAAACAGTAACACACAGGCACTGGAAGTGGTAACGGGAATAGCCCCCTTGGAACTTAGAAGAAAACAACTAGCATTAAATTACAGTTCCAAGGCATATTTAGACAAAGACCACCCAGCATATGTAGCAATTGACTTTTGGGCCAGTAAAAGTCTCCCATACTATGAACCAGTAATCAGAAGCTGTAAAAAGGAACTACAGCAAATGATGAAGAAAGACCTAAATAGCATGAAAGTAATACAAAGGACAACGATCCCACCATGGGAACTGCAGCCGATAGAAACAGATGTCAGCATAGCATTAAAGTAAGAAAGAAACAATAGCAATAAAACGGCTGCATTAGAGAAAATCGAAAAAAAGAAGGAAATGATCAATCTTATGTTTTACAGATAGTTCAAAAACAAAGGAAGGAAAACTAGGAATAGGGGTGTACTTCCCAGAATCTAAAACAGCGATAGAAAGAAGACTACATGATAAGACATCTACATATATACGGCGGAAATAACAGCAATCAAAACAGCCATAGAGAATTTTAGACAAACAGAGCATAAGAACTTAACGATATTAACAGACTCTATGGCCAGTATCAAAGGATTAGACAGCAGGAAGAAAACAGAAAGGGAAGATATAAAAGAAGAAATACTAAAAGCTAATACAGAACTAAGGAAACAAGACAGAATAGTAACATTAGTATGGGTACCAGCACATGTAGGAATAAACGGAAATGAGATTGTGGATAGGCTAGCCAAAAACGGTACCCAAAAGGATAACATAGACATAAACGCAGGCCTCAGCAAAGGTGAGGTAAGAAGTAGGATAAGAGAAAAGATTAAAAAAGATAAGCAAAATCAATGGGAAACGGACAAGAAAAATGACTATACGTGGCAATACTACCCAGAAGCCAGATTAAAACCACAGATACGGAGCAAAAATAATAACCCGATAGTGCAGGGAATAGTAAGGGGAAGAATAGGAGCTCCTAAACTACCACCAGACAAAATTACATGTAATACATGTGGAAGAACAAATACAATGGTCCACATAAAGCTAGGATATCCCAAATATAAAAACGAAACAGAAGATCTATTAAAAATAATGATAAACAGCAGAGAAGACCACACCCTGCATAACATCTTTAAAATAAAAGCGGACAAAAAACATAACTAGATATTAAAAAAAACTTTAGCAACGATGCCAATAAAGACAAAAAATAGAAATAGGATAAAATAACCCTCGCCAAAACAGCGGAAACAGCACTGGGGATGCTAGGTCGGAAATACCCCAACTAAAGTAAACAAATAGAAATCAGAAATCCAAAAACGGGAAAGGGTAAAGGGAGGGGACGAAGTAAACTAATAATTTGAAAGAGGGCATAACGAAAGAGCGGGAAAGGGAAGGAGGTAGAATAGGAGGAAATCCATGCTGGAAGTAAAATACCAACAACAACAAAGACAAACGAGTAGTGGGAGGAAGGAGGGTGTAGAAAAGAACACTGAAGGAACTCTGTAAATTTCCAGGGGTCTCCGGATGGATGATCGCATATGAAACCGAGTAGTTCCTGCGCTCTTCTGGATGGAGACTCTAGACCTGAATGGAGACTCTAGACTCTGCCAACATGGAACTCCGCAGGGGGACGAGATTGCAGTATCTTCGTTTGGTCGATTCGGGAATACTGGCCAAGCCAAGTACTCCGACCTGTTCCCCCCCCCCCACCGATCAGAGATGCGGATCCGTAAAATACATCATGTAATCGCTTGAGAGATGGGGACACTGACGAAACTAAGTAATCTTTGTCCTCTGCCGACCGAGATATGCGAGGTGACAGATATAACCCCATAACCCATTGCGACTCAGGGATTCCTCAATATGTGCATAATGTATATAAAAATAAATATCGCCCAAATAAATATTGTAACTGTCTCAATAAGTATCGCAAAAAATTAATGTTATAAAATTAGGCATACCAGGGAAATAAGAAATAAAGACCAAAGGGCTCATCCCTGTGTAGATAGAATAGGGAAAAATAGAGTGGGAGATATGGACGCCAGGGATTTGACATACCAAAACAACAATAGCAAGGGACCCACGAGTGACCAAAATGTTTTTTCTTCTAAAGGATTTTTTTTTTTTTAAGGAAAAACATGATTTGTTTTTTGTTTTTTTTTGTTTTGTTTTCAAACAAGAACTCGTTGAAATAACCTCCACTAAGAGGTTGAAAGACGTATTACAGAACGTAACATAACTGTACAAATGTACCAAAAATTCTCATTGTAAGTGAGAATTGTTCTAAAATTATGACTTTAATAATAGAAGACTAAATCCTTTGGGGTCGCTGACCAAAATTAGATGTCCAGCCGTGTGACCTGTCCATATAAAACATGCATCCAAACATGGTACTTGCGGCCATCAAGTATAAAAGAATTACTAATGGTAAGCCTCTTATTGACGTAATTTTCAATGGACAGCTCCTACTATTTCTATTCTTCTATGAAAAGTGTTGAACAAAAATTACTACTTAGAATTATGAAACTGTGTATAGGAAGATCTATGAAAATTTAACATAGCAGCTGATTCTCTGCTTCAATAACAAGTCTATGAAATTCACAAGGTCGCGACTCAAATTGATATACATGCATTTCATATGCCCTCAGATTTTTTATTCTAACACCTAAATTATAAATGAAAAGTTTTGAACGACACACTAAGCACATTCTCATGAAGAAATATATTCATTGCACACAGATACTAAATCTGTTTTCATTTAAACTAAATTATTGTCCAAAAAAATGATGAAAATCTATCCTCCTTGATGATAAAATACACAAATGGCTATTTCTCCACAGCAAGCTCATTTCAGATAAAAGTTCATTAGAACTAACCGATTTTGTTCTTCTGAACAACTAAATAGAATATAAAAAGACAATAGAAGTGCAGCAGTTTATATTTCTCTCTCCTCATCAGTTCATACAAGTAAAGATGTCAGGAATGAACAGGCCAGTAACAAAGTAGCATTTAGTGGCTTTCAGGCTACTTTGCTTAATCCCAGAAGTGTCAAGAGGCCAGTTTCCTCAAATGCTCAGTCATTGTACTTAACATCACTTTCCAAATAACACACATGTATGCTGTGACAACATACTAGTTTTGTATTATAATACGTGCACTGTGATCCACTTAAAATCAACTCGCCTAAATTACATTTCTGCTTAAGTCAACCCCTCTTGGCGGTCTAATTACTTTTCCCTATCTCTCAGACTTTGAACTGGTTAATGTCAGCAATTTCTGTTTTGGTTCAAAGGCTTGACTTTAACTGGCCTCAATTGCATACTGACATTTAGAACTATGATCATTTTTTGAAGTTGAACAAACGATATTATAGAACATGATCATTCTAGCAATTTCCTCTAACATTTGTGAGAATAAAGTTTATGTAAGAAATATCATGATATCAAACTGTGTCCTCGTAAGAAAGTCAGGATGGGAAAGCAAGCTGATATGAATTGCGGATAAAATGACTCAAAGTGCAAAAAAAAAAAAAAAAACCTAACTAAAACAATGAGCCATTTTGACTGTCAGTCAAACCTCTTCTCTTTGCTCAAGTATAAGAGTGTAATATAACATTGTAAAGAAGGAAAGAATTTGCTTTTCCTTTTATTTGAAATATGAGTAACAAAACAAATCTGAAAAATTCACCATATGATGAAAATGCTTTTCTTTTGTTATGATAATTTTGCAATTGTTTTTTGCCTCGACTAGCTTCAAACAACAGGGCCTAGAGTTTTTCATTCTCTACCATTCTTGTCTTATCCTTTTTATCACTGACACAGGGAAGCATATGTAACTTATTTGGCTGAAAAAAAAATGGCCCATTTAAATACACCGACAAAAATGGCAAAGACAACATGTATGGATGAGGGGATTTGAAAAATGTGATCAAATTAGAAGGAAACGGCCAGCATCTTCGAACTATCTTGCTGATAATTATGTCAAATACCTGCGCCTTTGAAGACCAACTCAGTGTAAGATGGCGCAAAAACAGATACTGTTTGTCTTCCTTCACACTATCCTGTCAAGTTTACTTTATGACAATCTCTCTGTCAAAGAACTCAAGAGCATGGCATTGCGCAATATAATCTACAGAAGAGGTAGCAGTTATAAACAAACATTAATGCTTTCACCTTCAAAATGGCATTTTTATCATAACTGGCCAGCTCCTTAACATAGTGGCAAAGCTAGCTAGCAGTACAGAGAGGCAGATCAAAGGCCATGCATTGTTGCCACCTTTAACTGTCCATATATAGATCTATAGAATCCGAGTAGTTTTTGGCTAGAGTGGAAAAACTGTTTTGCAGATTTTGTTCTGTGGTACAGTGATAAAGAATCATCATGTGGTCATAGATTTGTGTAGTGCATAACATGCTACAAAGAATATTTAAATTGTTATAGGCAGTTCATATGACATTGTTTTCACATGTAGAGTCCCCAATTCTTTTCTTTGAAAACTACACATAGCCACTGTGAGCCCATACTCTGTTTTTTTTGTTTGCTATTCGCACATAATCATCACTGCTTCAAAACTATGCATTTCTACTGATCAAAGCAATTTGAAATCAACAAATGATATAGCAAAGGTGCTATTTTTACATATCCCATGTCTGCCCAGATTTGGTTTATAAGCAGATAGCAAACGGTGGCAACAATAGATCCTCCAGAAAATTCAAGCTAATGCTAGAAAGCTACAATCTGATATTTCTAATTCGTATTTCTTCACAATTGTGAGACAAGACTTAATCAAATTTTCTCCATTATCAAATATAAATGTCAAACTGAAATGAAAATTCTGTTGTAAAGTGCATTACTATTTTTCTCCTCAGTCTCATTCATGTGTTTCAATAGAGACCAGACATAACAAAATTTGGATTATTTCTGTAGTGACCACTTCTCTCTTTGAGCATCAAAAACAGCAATATTCATGACATAATGATCAAGAAATGAAGCTGACATTTTTTTTTTCCGGGTCAAAGTATATGTGATTTATCTACGAATATGTGCTTTATATGATTAGCACTTCAAATCCTGACTCTGTAGCTTTCCAATGCTGGGTTCCTGAATACCAGCAAACAGAAAATAACACACAGAAGACAGGCCACATATTATATGTGCTAGAGGTCTAGCCTATACAAGGAATTCATCTTTATCCTCTGCTTTCCATACTGAGAAGAGCCGACAATTGCTTTTGTTTTCTGAAGTGGTCACTGCTTAATTTAGGCAGGTATACAAATGTCTTTGCAGCTATATCTTGAGACAGGGCTGTTTAAGAAAAATGTACACTGGTTCCACAAATACCTTACTACACTTCACTGCCCACATTCTGCATCTCGCATATTACTGCTACTACTACATGTGCTACAAATATTTCCATCAATGCAGCACAATGACAAGTTCTCAGATTATATGTTTCCTCCTACCCCTACGATGGCTTCCATAACAATCTACAGACCTCTGAGGCGCAGAAGACTTAAGGATGGATTTTGCATGCCTCTAAATTACAGGTTACAAATGGGGTAGCTCAGCAAAGCATGGAGAGCAAGAAAAAAAAGTAGAGAGGAATTGCAAACAGGGTTCTCACTGTCACCATCGTTTACATTCTCTGTGTCATTGGTGAGTGTCACGAACTGAGAAATAAAGACATGGCTGGCATCTGTCACTTTTTTCAAACCCCTCAGTGAAAATGAAGGAATGATTATGCATACTTCTGGGAGGATGGAGGGGAAGACAGGATGTCTACAATTATATGTAAAATGATCCAATTCTTACTATTAAATATGGAATATTAGAAAATCGGCTCACTGTTTTTGGATGTTATAAATGTATTACCATACGTCTTCCTTCAGAGCCTGTGTCAGCTTGTAGGTTTCAATACCTCTCTTTTGATGACCCTCTTGTTTGCCCTTGTAGGGAAATTTACACAAACTGTTCTTGTATCATCTTATTTACCTTTAAATCAAACTATTATAGTATATAAAAAACAATGTTCAAAAGTCAACAACACTAGCTAATGTTGGAGACCAAATTACTTTAATATCCCAAATGAACTACGCTAGCTTACCTCAAATGCATCCTGGCCTTTGACATCCAAATATTTCTTGTCCTTATAGAATGCTCTGGCCTTTAGAACATAGAGCACCACCAGGTCACACAAGATAGTTGCCTAAAGACAAACAAGTGAGCATGATATTAGACTATGTAACGAATCATCATTATACATGCTGGGTACACACGAGTGTGTGTGGTGAGCGATATTTGGCGGGTCGTCATTGTATACATTGGACCCATGTAAGTGTGTGTTGTGAGCGTAGCATAGCTGAGACACTCTCTAAGCATCATGTACGAGATGATCGTAGTCGTGTGTGTATTATGTCATGTGTGCGTGCACTACGTCACGGTTCTATGTGGGCATTACGATAATAGTGGCATTTACTATAATTTACTAGTGCATTCGGTGTGGTTCAGACTATGAGACTTGAAGCTTCGAGAGAGCTTGAGATTAGCTGATATCTATATAAGGCTCAGCCGGAGAGGAAGAGCGGAGAGCAAGCAGTAGAATGCAGTGAGAGCTGTGTGCATCAGAGTTAGACAACTGCCCTGAAGTTTGTATTGTTACCAAGCACTTGCAATAAATTTTGCATCATTTCAACATGAGGATTCCTGTTTTCATTTCCCCCGTTGCTGTGCATGTGTCTCATCCGCATTCACCACCTGATCACCATCTACAACGTCACGACTAACATCCATTCAACATCCAGAAAGAAACTTCGTGACAGACTAACATTATCTATCTGCCTTTCAGCCACCAGAGCATGGTAGTGACAAATGGACTAAAACATAGCAAGTTAATAGAAGTGTGCTTGAGGTATATAGCAAATTATTAAGGCTGTACTTGAGCTGAACAGTAACTTGACAGGGCTGTGCCTAAGCTGAATAATATGTTAACTGAATGGTTGGTGGTATGCTAATGTGATTGTGTTTGAGCTGAATAGTAATTTAACAGGCCTCTACTTCAACTGAAAAGCAAGCTAACAGGACTGTGCTCAAGTTCAACAGTACTAAATAAGATTGTGTTTAAACTGATTAGTAAGTTAACATAAAGGGCGAGGTCGTAGGAGGGGAAAAAGAGGCGGTTGTAGGAAGCGTAGAAACATCACTTCAGTAACAGACC
>JBCEWB010083074.1:0-12761 GCA_039654565.1 Peronia peronii
TAATTGGCATGAAAAGGTCCTTATGAGCAGCCAAAAAGTCCTTGAAAAGTCCTTGAATTTTGAAACACCTTGAGAGTGTGAACCCTGGTTTGAGCAGAAAACAAGAATAGACACATTTAAATTAGATCTAGCATTGTGAACATGATTTAATGATGAACAATAACATTTTGGTGAACAAAAATGTGTAAATGCATTAATGTTGAGACAGAAAATACAGAAAACTCTATAGTTTCAAGTGAAATGCAATCTAAATATAATAGTCACAGATAAAAGAATAATCTTGCAATTCCTTTTTATTCATCTCTGTAACTATAGCATGACGTTCACTCAAACGATTTCTATGAAACCATCTTTCGCACATGTCTCATTCAATCCATCCTGTCTCCTTGTCTGTACCTTTGCATGCACAACATTCATTCTGATTAAAAACTAAAATGCTGTCTAGGGAACTATCATACATGTACTCCAACTCATCTTCATTCTCACTCTCACTTGAGTCTTTCTCTTTCACTCTCATTCTCTTTTGTCTTTTTTTACCCTTTCCCTCTTTCCTTTCTCAAGCTTTCTTGCCTCTCTTTCAGCTTGTCCCCAAGTGTTGTCTTAGGGATGTTGTAAAGTTTGGCAGCTTTGCCAAATGTTATCCTTCCAGGTGATGTCATTTTATATGCCTGAAGGAGGCTTTTTTTTGAAAAAGCTTCAGGCTGCCCATACTTTAATGTATTAACACTGAGGATATCTTAAGTAAATGTATCATAGGGAGGAGAGAAGATCCAGAAACTATTACACTGACCTTCAGATACTGGTAAATAGCATGAAATGTACCAATAGGGAGAAGAAAAAATCCGAAAAACTATTAAATTGACATTGATATGGTGGAAAACTATTAAATTGACATTCATATGGCGGTAAATGGGGTGAAATGTACTATTAGAGAGTAGAAAAAATCCAGGAAACTATTAAATTGACATTCAGATAGTGGTAATGGGGTGAAGGTGTAGTATCAATAATTATAATAAAATATCATTATAATGACAGTGGGTATTGGGATGAAAATTTGCCATGAATGATGTATTCAGTGCAAAAATGAATGGTGGTCAGATAAGGGCAGGATAGTAAAAATATTCCACCCATATCCAACCACCTCTTTGCCATGCAGCATGGCTAGACAATGGCCTGTTTGGCTTGTAGTGAGGTTTCCCTTATCTCCAAGACGGAAATTACCTCCGTATCCATAAATAAACTGCTGAAAACAGGGCCAGAAAATTGTTAGCCTTGACAATGGCCTATTTGGCTTGTAGTGAGGTTTCCCTTATCTCCAAGACGGAAATTACCTCAGTATCCATAAATAAACTGCTGAAAACAGGGCTAGAAAATTGTTAGCCTTGACCGTTGGTCTGCCTATAGTTTTGTTAGAAATGGTGGATGTACTCACCTCAGTGGAAATTCCTGCAGATTGTGGTCGATGAATGGAATGAAAGTGAACCTAAATGCTTCAGAAAGATGTCAAACGGGGTTGATTAGTTCATGCTGGGAACTAATCAATGAGATCATAATGAATCACATGATCTGGCAATCGTACACAAAAGTTGTCAGACTGCGGTAAGTGATTGGACTGGGGCAGGTTGACTCCATATCTTTTTTGATTTTATGTTAACATTGATGTTTACTAAGTAGCTAGGCTGTCATCATATAATTGTACATACAGCCTAGGTAATAGATGCAGAGATAATAAATTTGTTCCGACTAAGTGAAAAGCTGGAAATACCTGCGTCTATTTTTAGCAGGAGGTACAAACACTCCAAACTATTCACAAGTTTGCCTCACTTTTCAGTTTGACTCTGCTACGGTGGTTAGGAATTGTATGACTAAAACTCTTCGCTGTGAGCATATTGAACCTAGATGCCATCCAAATGATAGTAGTAACGAGTAATGTTAATGATTTAAAGATATAGGAAAACACCTGACATACCTCCAGCATCGGGTTTTTCCCGAAATCTTGTTCTACTTGGGACTTCGTGGTGTAGTGGTGTGTGAGTGTTCTGTTTTTATCAGGTTGTAAAACACTCTGCCGGGGATTTCCAGGTTTATGCTTATTCAGCTATGAACTATTAGAATGATTCTTGTGCAGTGGTCTCCGTCTAGGAGCCTGGTCATCGGGAGACAAAAAAAAAATGTGGGCTCTTGAAAAGTTCTGCAACACCTCAGACCATTGTCCTGACTGCTAGTGCTAGGATTACTTTATCATTACTGTTAGTTAGAAGTGTTACCTATGCCAGTGAGAACAACTTTGTGTTATGTGTATGCTTTTGTCATTAGATCTAATGCTTCCTGAACTTTCTTGATGTACAAGTATAATTTCACCCATAAAACCTACCATTCAAACTTTGAGTGAGTTTCCACGCAACAGGATCAATCAGGTGTTTAAAATTAGCCTGACTGACCAAAAAGCGAAAACAGTTGACCACTCAGGAAGCTGAACTTATTCTGTCTTGTAGCCAATCATAGGCAGTGCCCCACATGTTGTCAAATAAAGAAATGATTATGGCCTAGTCCATGTGTAGCCTATGATGAAAACAGGACCATGGAGTGATCAGTGAAAGCCTGTGATCATGACCGGGTCTGACCGGGAGATTCGATCGGGGAGGTCATTGGTGGGGGGGGGGGGGTTGTGAGTGGGATAGCTGGGGGGGGAGCCCAGGGTCAGGGTGGGGCTGTTTTGGGCTTGGGAGATGTGGATGCTGGGGCTTTGCTTTCTCGTGAGACTGTCTTCTTGACACTGGTCCGGAATGGCCTAGTGAAAAAGAACACCGTACGATGAAAGCATTTTTTTTTTTCCAAAAGTAAAGACAGGATTTTTTTTTTTCCCCCAAAAAGTAAAGACAGGATTTTTTTTTTCCCGAAAAAGTAAAGACAAGATTTTTTTTTTTTTTTTTAACAAGAAAGAACTGTCAATAACCTCCACCAGGAGGTTGATAGATGTATATAGAACACAACGCATGTGTAGCCTGATTATGCAGTCTTACACCCAGTATCAATTCCCTTCATCATATCTCTGTTCCCTCTACCCCCTCTTCATTTTACTGCACACCTTGCACTGTATGTCTTTTTCAAGTGGACAATTTGACATGAAATTACACCGTGAGTACTTGTGTGAGTTGATCCAGCACTGGGCTCTTAGGTGAATTTTCTCTTTGGGAGCAAATTATTGGAAGGGTAGATTATAGAGGAAAAAAAATCCACTTTGCACAAGAGGCAGGCTTTTAGGCACATGTCATTTTGAAGAAACATCGTCTTGTGCTGTGATGAGATTTCATTAAAAAAGGAGTTCATATGACATAAGTTGATGGAAATGGTAATATCCTTCTGATACTCCATGATAGAAGTATTCTCATATTTATACACCATTCACAGCCACAATAAATGCACTATTCATAGCATTATTTAAATAAGATTTCCTTTGATGTTGTCAGAAACAATTTGATTCTCACTGTTAATCTTCTTCGATGTCCAGCATTTTTACCTAGATAGACATAGTTATATGATCATATAATGATTTGGGGGGGTTTAAATGAACATTAAGAAATCATTCACTGAAAGTGAGATGTAGAAATATTTGGTTGTAAGTAAAATGTACATCTACAACTGCATTTTAAGTCAGCACAGATATAATTTTATTATAGATTAATGTTAGTTTTGACAATATTGTCATAAAAATGAAATAGACAGTTAAGCATGCTACTTCTCTTTGAAATTAATTATATGAAAGAGTTGTTGAAATTGACTTCAAGAGATTGCTCATTTGTCTATTTGCCATTCTTTTTATGGGCAGGTTTTCGCTTACTGCAGGGTCACAGATCTTTTGCAACAGATGCTCCCAAAATCACAACCCATTATACAGTTTATCCAAGAGACAAAGATCCCAGGTGGAAAGGTAAAATGATTGGCATATAATTGTCTTTTAGTAAGGGAAGGATATTTGTGTTTCTGTTTTGAGAGTTTTCTTTTCATGGCAAGACCTTATGTGGCACATAACCAGTGATCATTTGAATAATGTCATATTAGACAGCAAGGGCTAGGATGAGATTTAACATGTGTTTTGATTTATATCTTCTGGGACTTCAGCATCTGCTAATAGTATGGAATATGATTTTTCAATCATTTGTTGAAAGGAAAAGAGAACTCAGAGTCACTGTGTGCATGCGTTTTCATAGTTTGTGCAAATAGCATCAACAGTGAGATATAGCTGTATAATGTGAGGAATATCATGGAATAGACTCATAGTAAATAAAGGTTAGCATAAGCTGCTACTGCTAATTTGATTAGTAAAGTTTACCAACAGATGACCTTGCATAGGCAGTGTCAGTGCCCATATGGCAGTCTGTGTACTTTTTTGCCAGGAAAGAAAGCCTGTGACTGTGAGGTGTTTCTAGCACGAAATGCAGTAAGTAAGATTTTGTACACTTTTTTGTGAAGATTGTAGTCTTTATCTGTTCTGTTTTGTTTGCAACAGATGTTGACATGGAAAGATATGGTGATGATGCAGATGTCGTCATCGTTGGTGCAGGACCTTCAGGACTCGCTGCAGCTATCAGACTCAAACAGCTTGCGAATGAAAATGAGAAGGAACTGAGAGTATGTGTTTTGGAAAAGGCAGCTGAAATAGGTGGGTTGATATCTAGGTTGCTGTGATGCATGCTATAAAGTGACAATAATGTTCCTAAGTAATACAGGAGAAAAAAATAATGTGAACGCATTTTATTTTAATTTGTAGGTTTTCATGTACCATATTTTAGTCAGGCATTTAAGATTTTAAACTGGTGTGAAAGACAGTGTAACATAACTAATAATGTCATTAGAAAAATGGTCATAACATGTAGATGTAATGCACAGCTTGATTGGTCTTACTTTTAGTTTTTTAATACTGATATCACAATATAAATCAATATCTGCTAGTCTTATTTGTTAAATACTTTTTATGAAAAATGATACTTTATGTACTGCAAATGCTCGCTAATGGTTTTGCCTTCAGCAGAGTTTATTATCACTGCTATTACATTTCATCAGATTTGAATGATATTATAGATGTTTATTATAATTGTTGTAGTATTTTATCTTTCCTGATTTTATCTTGGAAAATAACTGTAATATTGTGATCAAGAGCAGTGTAATAGGGCTGAAAGTCATATAAACTTATATTATTTGCTAAGGTAAGGTATATTTATGTGAAGCACAGGCATTTAAAGGAAACCTGCTTCAAAATCTATGAATTACAGAGCTTGTGTTTGGTCTTCTGCAAAAAGATGTATCATCTCCAATGTAGGTGTTACAAGGATTTAAATTTTTTTTATCCCTGCCCACAAACCCCACGCTATAAAATAATTAACAGCTTAACAAGTGGACTTTGTTTGTTATCCACAGGAGGACACACATTGTCTGGAGCCTGTTTGCAACCAACAGCTTTAAATGAGTTGTTTCCTAACTGGAAAGAGATGGATGTAAGGGCCAGTTGCTCTTTGATGATGTTTGAAAACATTATAAATATTTAATGTTTATTACATTGAATGATTCAATGGTATTTGATCTGTTTGTGACACGAAGAATTAAACGCACAAATAAACAAAAAATGCAGTTGTCTATGTATGTGTACCAAGTCCTTTGAGTCAGTTTCCATTCATGAATGTCCATCTCAGATTAATAAATTTGTGACTCTAGAAATTTGAAAAACATAAAATTCATTTGACTCCACATGAATATTAAGTGACTTGAGCCAGCTTTGTCTGATGAAGTGGTTTTCAGTATAAGGTAACAGAGAAAGTAAAATTAATGTTTAAATTGGCAGCATGCATCATTCCATTCAACTTGCAAAAGAAAAAGAATTACCATCTAGCATGTTGGCATGTTACTTGTGTCATTGTTTGATTCTGGGATAAATTCATTTATTTTTCTCCTGAATCTTCTCTCTCACCAGTCACCTGTGAAACAGGAAGTCACATCAGATAAGTTTTACTATTTAACACAATCGTCAAGAATCCCTATTCCTATTCTGCCAGGTGAGTCTCAGCACTTTGTGATTTACAATGATCCAACTTTATTTAAAAGTACTGAGAATTCATTGACATATTGTTAAAATTTTTGTGATTTTTAAGAAATAGTGGTGTAAATTTAGATCATGATGATGTGTTTGAAAGAAAAAAATTGACTAGTATGTGTCTAATTGTTTATCAGTATTTCACTCATTGTTCTCTACTTTGGACATGGCCCCCCGTGGGGGCCCGGGGTTTATAAATAGGTTCTCTGCTCCCACCTGCAGGCAGTGTAAGCCCATCAGATGGGGTGTCTCCCATGGAGTGTTATCCTCGACATTCCATGGGAGACATCTCTCTCTCTCTCCTTGCTCCTGTCTTTTGTCCCGCTTTCTTTCCTCTCTTCTTTTTGATGTGTAAACGTATCTTACCGTATTTGACACAATATAGCTGTTATTGTGCTGATGTGTCGTTAAACCCCAACACAACACAATACACTTTGGACATAGCTGATACTATCACATAAAAATCTTGTTTCTGTCCATATAGAAAATTTCTCATTGATGCCAAAAAAATATGTATTTTAAGAAATGACTAATGGATTTGTTCATTAAAATTTAATTTGAAATAATTACCAAATGGACATTGTCTCTCCTGAAATGCTCTAAAGCACACACACACTCACATACCAGAAGAGATTGAGGTGTTTTGATCATTGCGATTAATGAACAGAAGAATAGAAAAAAATGTTTTATCTTTTTTTTTTGCACCCAGATATTCATGCAATTGAAGAGCGTTTTTTCAAAAGTGGGTTCAGTCCATTTTCCAAAGTTTTGAGAAAATCAATTTTTATTTTCAAAGTAATTGTATTTTTGTTCTCTAGCTTTTTTAATGCACATGTGAAGTCCTCAAGCTTTGTTACTCTTATTCCCAGTTGTAGAAATCTATCTGAAATATTGATTGTATAATACTAATTTAGAAGTCTTAAAATTTTTCCAAAACTAGGCTCAGTCCACTGGAATGAGCTGGTTTTGGTAAAACTTTGAGATGAAATATCTGTTTTGATGGTAAAAACAAATATATATTTTTTCTTTTTTTATAATCTTTCAGTGGCTTTAACTTTAACTTTGATGATAAGCTTAATAAAGCTGGTTTTGATGGCCCAGTATTGAGTTTTCTTGGTTTTGAGTTTTGAAGATCCAATGAATGAATCCTGTTAGTATTAGATCTGGATGTTTATGAAGTGTTCAGTCTTTATGAATGTGTTAGAAGGTTCTCTGTGGTGAGCTGAGACATGTGAAAAACAGATGTAGTAGTTATTTTACATGCAATAAAAAGAAAGAAAAAAATATTATTTAGCTGCTGTTGTGCGTAGGTTATGTAATATGAGTAATTTATTTTGCAGCAGGATGAACAAAGATTTTTCCTTGCCGGTGTTAATTAGCAGAATGTAATAGTTTTTGTATTTTTTAAAATGTTACTAATCAAGTGATTTATTTCATAGCAAGATGAATAGGATTTTTCAACTGCTACGTACAGGACATACGTTTTGTCATTTTTGATTTCAACAAGAGTGGGGAAAGAACTAAATAACCCATTACGGGAATTTATACCATCGTTTTATCTTTCTTAACCACTTCACTGCTAACATCAGTATGAAGTGTGTCCAAAAATCGGTCTCAGTATATACTTCACTGTTCAACCTCCAGCAGGAATTTATCTCAAAGATCTCTCATCTGCATAGGATGTAATATCAGCCCACCACCAACCATCCCCTTTTCTTCTTGATCAGATGTTTCGACCACTGATCGGCGTTTTGTGACCACATGTGGAATCTTGTGATAGACACAGCAAGCTTATGATTGGAGAATGCCTGAGTGATGAGAGCCCAAGGCAGGCGTATAATCTGCTTAATTATGTAACAGTTAGTAACATTGAATAACAGTTGACACCTGTGATTGCCTGTAGGGAAGTTTAGGATGGTGTTGGTTGGCTTGCGGACTAATGGGCAGGGACCAAGTGCAGGTGAGGGTTAGCACTGGACAGAGCTAGTAACCGACCGTATCATTGAATGCACTTGGACTGGGCTTGTTTTGTAAAACTGTCACTTGTGGACTGAGCTTCTTTTAAAAAAATAGTGCTATTTCATACTCAATTTTCACAGTAACTAAGATGGTTTTGAGGAAACTAAAATGTTCCATAGAAAGCCCCTTCCCTCTAATGCATGCTAGCTACCTTGGTTAGAATTCTGACGAAAGTGGACTGAACCCACTTTTGAAAAAACGCTTTTCAATTTAAAAATGCATTCTATTGTTAAGCCTGTTTTTGATACAATAAAAATATAAAAGCATAAGTTTCTACTCTCAATTTGATATATTTCAGGGATGCCCATTCACAATCATGGCAATTATGTGATACGACTGGGCAACTTCGTGAGATGGTTGGGGGAGCAGGCAGAGAATCTTGGGGTTGAAGTCTACCCAGGCTATGCTGCAAGTGAGGTAAATGTTTGAATAATGGCAAACCATGTGAATGGCATGTCTTGGAGAGAATCGGACATTCAGAGAACCTCTTGTTATAGAACTGTTTCAGCCATTTGTGCTTGTACCCCTTGTCAGGCCGCAATCATAGTGTGACTGGGTGTCTTACACTGCCTGGTGTGCAGTGCAAAAATGATTTTAATTTGTAATGGCCCCGTTGTGAGCCTCTGTCAGATTTGTAGACTAGCTACATCACGTTGTTCTCCCATTTCTGTGTATATGTTTTCCTGTTTAACTCTAGAACTGTGACCCAGCCTAAGGGCTACGACGCCCTGTGGCGTGCCTTGCCGGGCTTGTCAATCTGGATCTTGGCGCTAGTACTTAGCCTCAGGGTGTTTGTTCTGACTATAGAGACTCTGCCTTGGCTTTGGAGTGACACAATACAGGCCCAGATTGACCACCTTGCTGACCAATGTCTTTCTCTAATCCCTCCCCTAACTCCACCCTTTCTTCACATGTAACAATATTTGCAGTGAGCCTATGGTAGGAGAAAGGATTGTATTTACAAAGACATGTCAATGTCACATGGGTGCTAGTTTTATCACCCTTCATCCCACAGACCATTCCTGTTACAGATTTGCTCATAACATGATGTAACTGCTTGGACGAAACCACTTCACATAGGGATGAATTTACGTTTACATTTTAGAATCTCAGTGTAAATGCAAGCTATCATTCCTGTTACCACGTGGACTAAGATTATTCTTATTAGATCAGACCGGCTGACATTGACGGGGCAGCAGTGACTACAAAGAAATATATACGTGATCTAATGATGGCACAGAGTGAGAGCACAAAAAAATTGTGAGAGCACAAAAAAATTATCTGATATATGAACTAATAGATACATAGGCAACTCTCAACATTACATTGTACTCTCAACAGCTTGATCGCTGGTCAATGCAAAACTTGTTGAGGGATCAAGTGGTCAGGGGAGGCTGCGCTATTACTCAATATGGTATAAACAAAGAGACTACATATACTTGATTGATACTCTCTCGCATCATAATATAGTTTCTTTTGATTGTAGTTTCGGATCACTTGAGAGGACTTTGATTTCTGTTCTTCTCTTCTGTTCAAGAGGATTTCATCTTTGATTGGGCATGGAATTTCTCACTGTTCTATTAGGTAAAGTTTCCTTTACCTTGTGAAGGAGTGTCTATTGGGTTGCACATACTTATGGCAATAATTTGACAAAACTGAGGCTGATAAACCCCAAGTTTAAGTGACATGGTGAGAAATATCATAGCGCAACGAAGAGCTCCCACGAATAAACACGGACGTCGCAAGCAGGGATTTGCTTTACCAGTTATATAAATACATGGTTTGCAGTTCTTGGGTTAAGATGCAGTAGGTAGTGTACAATATCTAACTGCACTCGTGAATGAAACTATGTTACAAACCTGAAATCAGATTTTCATAATTTCTACTTAGACACCTATGATTGTAAGGCTTGTGTGCTTCAGTGGAAGTGCATTTAGCCCAGCAGCGACAACTTGCAGAACAAAATGCAGTCCAATACCCTGGTGCACATGGACACACATCTGGCAGAACAAGGGGAGGACACTATAAGCATTTCTTTGGTCACCTTTCCTTTGCACAGTCATGTTTCTGTTGTGATATCTTATTTTAGCCTTGCAGCGCTGTACAGTAAAGACATGCAAACTCACCATAGTTGTGGCTTAGTGTGGGTAATGAGCAGGGTCGCACTGACAATAGTATAGGTGTTTGGACTCAGTCTGATAAGGTGTGACTGCTGGGCAAGCAATGGGCAGTTCTCGGGATTGAAACAACCTTTGAAAACAGTGGAAGATGAGAGATATCTAGATTAGTTTTGGGGACCCAGATCATGAGTCGAAATGTATTCAGGTATTTAGGAAGATGTTGTAAGTTATTCAGAGGTGAAAAGTTTTATTCTTGAACTAAAGTTTATAATTGGTAAGTCAAAAAATGCAATTGATTTTCACCTTTATCGTAATGACCATGATTCTTACTACTGAATCGACAAGGCTGTTTCCATAAATTTAGAGGGGGGAGGGGGTGGGAACACGCATCCTGAAATATGTTTTTTTTTCTCTCATAAAAAATCCTGCCTTTTCCGAGTATAAAAATGGTATTAAAAAGTGGATATGTCTATTCTAATGTGTTTGACCCATGGTAATTCAATGGTTGGCCTTGTCTACTGTCAACCAGGATTTGGCTCCCTCTAGCTGCTCTCTCTAGATCATCACTATTTGCTTATATATAGGCAAAAAAATGCATGAAACACTTGATTATTACCTCTTCTAGCAATATCTTGAGCTGCAATGCCAGGGGTGGACATCGGATGACCACTCCGAGCCAAAAAAAAACTGCTGATCATGCAGATTGTCAGTGTATGCTTTCACTAGGTGCTCAAAAATGAACTTCCACATACTATTAATAGCAAAATTTGAGAAAAGATATGCCAAGAAAGCCAGGAAAAGGCAACAAAAGACACAGAAATCATGAAGAGTTTAGAGACTAAAAGAACATAACAATAAAACTCCATGACAATTTCTCCCTGAGGAAAAGCTTTAAATGCATTTTTCTTGAATCTGGGTTTTTTGTTACTATTTTGCTGTTCACTTTTTTTACTTTTAAACTGATTCTAACCACATTTGGCACACCTCATTTTCACAGCAAGACCAAAAAATGTACCTATTTCCTGCCCATTCGGTTAATAAGTTTTAAAGAAAGATAGGTTTTTAGGATGAAAAAAAAAGGCGAAATTTGAAATTCACCACATGGTATTTTAAAAAATTTCTAGGTAATTTTATTTTGCATAGGAAGAGCTGAAAATATGTAACTTTTTAGATATTATATCGAACATGTTGACCATTTCATCAAGTTCTATTGAAATTCGGCAGACCAGATAGATTTTGAAGTTATCCATTTTAGAGACGCCGAAATCCAAGATGGTCACGTTTGCCATGGCAACCGTTTGAAAAATTTGATTTTTTTTTTATTGTTTTCCTGAAATTTAAACATGCTGAATTTTATGGAAAAGGTTGTCTTTAATAATATAAAAAAATCACCTTCAGGATGCCACCTCCTTCATATGCATAATTATGTCTCAGTTACAGCATGTACTAACTAGCAATACCTTATCAAAAGCTGCTTTATATGTGGTAACAGTTGCATGGATCTTACACTCTTTCTTTTACAGGTGCTGTACCATGATGACGGCAGTGTGAAAGGTATTGCCACAAATGATGTGGGTATTGCCAAAGATGGATCTCCCAAAGTAAGTTGTGTGTATGCAGTGAAATGATTTGAAGAGGTGAATTCTTTTTATATTTTGTGAGAATGCCAGTTCACGTTGAGAAGTCTATGATTCATGTATGCAGGTTATATCAACTAGGGATATCAAATTTACTAAGTAATATTACCTTGTGCTATAGTACTGGCTGAACATAAAGATAGGTGACCATGTGGTTTAAGAACTGAGTTAAAGAGAGTTGTGCAGACAGAATATCCTAGGTAACATAACTATAGAGAAGGCCAATGGCACATAAATGAGAGTCTAAGGAAAGAATGAATTAAGATAAATTCAGTTGTTATGTTTTGAATTAAACTTCATACAAAATTTATTTTTATGTGAGTGTTTGTGGAAAAAGAACTATTATTTCAGACTCAAAATAGTGTAATAACTGCATTTTTTAAATTTCAGGACACTTTTGAAAGAGGCATGGAATTCAATGCCAAGGTTACTATGTTTGGGGAGGGTTGCCATGGTCACCTGAGTAAAACTTTATTTAAAAAATTTGATCTGCGAAAAAATTGTGAGCCCCAGACATATGGCATAGGAGTGAAAGAATTGTGGGAAGTGGATCCTGCTCTACATGAGCCTGGTCGCGTGGAGCACACAGTTGGCTGGCCATTTGTAAGTATTCTCTGATTCTGTATATAAAAGAGTGCGTGAAGAGAACAACTCTTGTCAAAAACCGATATAGGTAATTTATTTATGGTCCTTTCAGATAGTCCTTAAATAGAAAGCCAGACAAGGGATATCATTAGATTTTAGTACAAAGAATATCATGATTGTCTTAGGTATTTCTTTTTTTTTTTGTTTACACAAGTGGCTGAAAGTTAAACTTTTTTCACGGCTGTTTTTTGCCTATGAAAATGTGGCCAAAAAGTCTGAACTGCAGGCAAGGAGCGACCGTGAGATTTATTG